>VSMD01077070.1:0-85128 GCA_008750895.1 Mirza zaza | reverse complement strand
AAGGAAGGAAGGAAGGAAGGAAGGAATTAGAAGGAAGGGAGTCTAAGAGCTGGTCCTTCCCACTAGTTTCCTAGGGGAGGTGGTGCTGCACTCCCAACTCGGCCCAGTGGGAGGAGGGTCAGAGGGCAAGGCTCTAATGCATGCTAAGGTGAGTGCCTTGGCCAGCACACCCCACATGCCAGCCCTCCTTACCCAGGCCTCATGACTTCCTTCTGCCTCTGCAGGGGCAGTGTGACACAGTTAGGAGAAGAGGAACATGTCCTCAGAGAAGGTCATCTCTAATCCTTCAATAGCTTCTCTGTGCCTCTCAGATTTGAAGGCTGATCTTGCATGAGCCTTCATTTTCCCTCTCACTGGTTCTTTCTTGCTCTTGCTCACTTCTTAAAAGAAAAGTTAATTTCGCAGATAAGCTGCTGTAATTTAATAGGAATCCAAGAGGTAACTGCAGATGGCCAGAAGGTGCCAGGAGTGGTTTCTACTGGCTCCTTTCCTGCCAATCCTGTAACGAATGTTGCTACCTGTTATCAGGGCCCAGCTCAATAACAAATTCCATGATTGGAATTAAATTGCTTTAGCTTCACTACAATTACTTCTTTTGTTGGGAAAAGTGTATTCATGTCATGCAGTTTATTGGCTTTTTACCAATCTCTTCAACCCACAGGTACCTTTGTAGAATATGTGCTAGATATGAGGTAGGAGTTAGAGGGAAAATGTGCTGTTTTTTTCAGTTAGATATTGCCACTAAAATTACCAGCAATTCTCTTTATGAAAAAAGTCTGCAAAACCTCCTTTAAAATAAATCATAGTGCAAAAAGAAGTAAAAAGAAACTTTGTAAGATTCCTGGTCAAGTCCCATATCTATTTCCAGATATGTTAACTAACCTTAAGATTGGAAATCACATTCTAAATATTCACCAGGGCCAAAGTGATTCTATGCTAATGAGTATTCTTATAGTTCCAGAAGGTACCAACTAGGTTTATCTGCTATGAAAAGCAACTTCTACAGTTAGCATTTTAGCACTTTTCCCAAAAGGGAAATATTTAAACTTTATAAATGAGTGGGATTTAGATGGCTACTCAACTCTTGCTACTTCTCCCTTTTGCTTTCTCTGATTGATACAGTGTGGCTGTCAACAGACTACATCTATATTTCTAAAATAGCAAGTCCCCAGGGAGGTGATGGGGACATTTGATGTGATCACAGCTCTGACATTTTACACTTAAATATTTTTATAATTGTATCCTATGGAATTTTGAAGACAATGAACCTCCATGCCCTTGAGGATATGAGCTAAGCACGACACACCAGAGATGATTCCAAATCAGTGACGCTTTCCTCAAAATGTAGCATTGCAGGGTCATCCATATTGCAAAGAATTCCAGCAATCAATTTCATCCATTTCATCTCTAAACTTGAGAAAAATTATTACTTTTGTTGGAACTACCAGGCAGATCAGGAAGGTAAAGTATTAGGAAATATAACAAGTAAAGAGCATTGATTGTAGGAATAAGCCAAGGGTGATATAAAGGTGATAGTGCCACTGATAAATATATAAAACTAAAATAAAATAGCCAATGTTTTATATTACTAGAGATTTTATCAAAGAATGCAACAGATTAGGTCTTTTTATTGATAATAACATATTTCCTTTCTCTTGAAATCCATTCATACAAACATTTATTAGGCACTTAAAATGTATAAATGTATCAGATTAGGTGCTAGGTATAAATGGGGGGGAAACATAATACATCAGTAATATTCTATAATTATTTGGGATGCATCATACGGCCAATTGGGGGGTTTCATAATTTTTTTTAAAAAAGCAGTGCAACCAAAAATATCTCTCATAGATAATACCTCTGGGATAATCTTATATGAATAATCAAATAGGTTTCTAGACTATTGTCATGGGCTCACATTTTTTAAAATACCTAAAATACAGGAAACTCTACTGCACATGAATTCCAGATACATCTCAACTTTCCCACACTCACTCAGGATTCCACATCTGGATGCAAGCTTCTGATTGGTTGAGGCAGGTGATAATCTTGCATACCAGCCTTCATGGGACGGGAGGGAAGACCTGCCCCTCAGCCTCTTTAATGAGAAGCAGAGTACTACCCTCACCAAGATGAACCCAATGTGAGCCCTACACACACACACACACACACACACACACACACACACACACACACACGGAGGGTGCTCTATGGCCAGACAGCCAAAAGCACAACAAATGACCAGCTCACTCTCCCACCTTTGCTGCCCAACATCCTTATACATTTTCATTTCCAAATCAGTTCTTCAAAAACAAATAATAAATGTTTCTACCTCATATAGTACTACCCCACCCTTCTACAAAAATGCACTATCCCCTTTCCTCACTGGAGGAAAAATCTAAGTTGCATCCATCCCTGCATCCGGCTCCACGTCCAGGATTTCTAGGTTCCATCTGTTCCCCCTCCAGTCATCATCAGCTCACTTCGGTTTTCAAGGCCCGTGGTCTAAGTTGTAAATTTAACCCCCAAACAAAGGAGCCGGAGAATGGAGACGAAAGAGAAGGGATAATAGTTAGCATATATATCAACGAAGGGAACAGGGAAGAGGTTCCCCGGAAAGAGAGCCGGGCCACGGCTGCTGTTAATATTTTCTATGTGCTTCTTATGTTACCCATTCTTTCCAGGTTTCTTCAGCTTGGGGGACCCCACCCGAACTTCTATTCCTGAGGAATCAGAGACCTCTGCTTGTCCTATCCACATAGAGCTGTTGGCGTTTTTCTATCACTTTTATCTGGAGATAGCAGTTTCGAGAGGTTTCCAAGGGACCCTTGGAGTTCCATCCATTCATTCCTCCATATTTCTACTTGCTTCTACTTTAGAGCAAGAACCATATTTTCAACTAAAAATGCAAGTCCTTCACCCCAGCCGGCCCCTTCTTGCCAGTTCACCTACTGGTGCAAGAGCCCCGGAGGCAGGCGAGAGGCTCGGCTGTTGATTTAGAGGAAACGCTCTTGTGGTCTCCTCATGGATGCACATGTCCCTCGAGATCCAAATCTCTAGCTCAGCTGAGCCCAGGCTTGTAGAGATTAGAGGAGAGACTTTTGTAAAGGGGTGTATCATTAACAGCTTCGTGTATGGAGCAACTTCAATTTACATCCTTTGTACACACACCCGTGTCTGCTGTTTCTAGAAGAACGGGCACCATGTACTATTCACTGATTGATAGTATATGCTGCATATGGTAGGGCAAACACTGACTCTGAAAGATAACATCTTCCAGCTAGTATACTATCTTCTGACTAGTTTTCAGTAAGCTTTTCCATTGTTTTATAAGGCCAGGTACTTCTAAGAAATAGGTATATAAGACCAATGAACTTTATGGACATCAGCCCTGTATTTTTTTTCCTATAAAGTTAGTTTCTGGATCAAAAGCATTGTTGTTTGAGACACCAAGAATATATAGGAAGCATTTTGTAAATCTATGGCATAAACCTAAAAGGCAAATCCAAATCCAGAATTATTATCTATTATAGTAAGGCTAAATTGATAGCCCTTCTATGATGGAATTTTCCACCGAGTTTAGCCTTCCAGGTAACTTCTCACCAAGAGTTCTTTCTAGGGCATGGTATGAAATTAGGGGATATGGAGGGGACACTCAGAGTTATTTGCTGCTGCTTCTGTTGCTGCTGCTGCTGCTGCTGCCACCACTCAGAACACCTGCTGGGTCAAAGTAGCACATACCACCAAGTATCTTCCTCACTTTTAGTGACAAGGGACTGTCTGATATAGCAACTTATTTTCAGTTTTCTCCATCTTGGAAGGAAGCAATTGGGATGCTATAGGCATCAGGCTCTAGTATGGTTTCTGGGGATTATCTCCCACCCTTTCATATAAGCTCTACCAAGATATATAGAGTACCAGTCACTTCTGCTCTTCTGTCCTATTGTAAAGAAGTCACCAGTGCAGCAAATCAGTATTGCACCCTATGGTATTACAAGACAACCAACATTCCCAAAAACCAAAATGTGGCACAGAATCTTCAAACTGATGTATCTTGGAGACAGGATACAGCATAGAGGGAATTTTTTTTACCAGGCCAAATGAAAGAAAATGACTTCTAATGCCTTCTATTTACTGGAATAAAGGAAAAAACTTTGCTATATCAATAACTGCATACCAGATATGATTTAGACATTGGTTTGCTATAGTTTGAGACTACTTCTGGAACAGCAGTAGGATTTAGAGTTATCACTTGACTATGCTTATGATATTCCACTGTTATTCTCCAAGATCCATCCATCTTCTGCAAATTTTGATTTGAGGAATTAAATGGACAAGAAATAGGAAACACCATCCCAGTATTTTGTATTTACTTGGAATATGAGTGCAGTTCCTTGAGGGCCGTATTATTGCTTCTGGTTGATTACATTAACAAGGAAGGAGAGATCTATGGCATCATCTTGACCCTCCCTTCCAAAACAGACCACATCCATTAGGGCAGAAACAAAGTTGTCATTCTGTCAATCACTGGTGATAACTATTCTACCCAAACCAGGGACAAGATAACAGATATGGCTAAGGCTCCAAGAAACTACAGTGTAAGGGAAGCCCAATATAGGGGCAAGTCAGTGGAGGCATGGAGTAAGGAAAATTTTAAGAAGAGGATCATGAGACTCTAAATGTGCCAAGAGACTAGACCAATAGTTTAACCAGTAGCAAATTTCAAGAGGTCATCCAGCAAGGGACATCTCAAACAAGCCCAAGGAAGACCTAGAGGTCAGCACAAGGACCAACAGGTAAAAATGCCACCTCTCATAGCCAAGAAGACAAAGAATTCCTATACCTAGACACTATTTTCAGGAAAAGGGTTAATAGTCCAGGGAGGAAGTTCAAAGTGTGAATTTGACAGAATATTTATCTAAAATAGAATATACTCATATGAAAGAGAATTTTTTAGACTAATACAGCCTTTAATTGGCAAGTTGAAGTGCCCCCTCACCTTTCTACCATGGAGAGGGAGATTTGAGAGCAAAATTAAATCAGTGCTAGATAATAATGTTTGCTTTTCTCTACGTATTAGTGTAGTGTATAACACTGAGTGCACTACTTCCCATTATGTATTACAAGCAGTGCTAAATTAGACCTCCAATTGTTTCATTAGCCTTTCGGCTAAACAAAGCCCAATAAATATCCTTTACTTGGCATGTAAGGGTATTCCTGTCCCAGCCCCAAAAGATCATTCTAGATTTATCTCCACAATTTACTTTATTCTCTATTCATTCAACCCAGACTGGCCAAAGTTCTCTTCCCTTACACACAACTGGCTTTCCTGTCTTTATGTAAACAAGAAACAAGAAGCCCTCAGCAAGGCTGGTTAAGGAGTGGAAAGAGAACTAGAACTCGGTGGGTCTAGAGATAAGGGACAAATAAAGCTGCCCTCTTAGCCTCGTTGCAAAGAAGTAAACTTACCTTGCATATCAGTGTCCAAGAGAGTTTGGCCACCCCTGCAGGATATGCCAGCACCACGACTCAAGGGGCTCTGGGCCTGGCAGTGGGCTACAGTAGGTATGACTCTTGGGAGAAGCACATTAGGAAGTCAAGTGGAAGGAAACATGGGAGTTTCAGGGGCCTGTCCCATTTGTTACAGAGCTCAGGTAGTAACCAAGTATTTGGGGAGTATGGTCATACCCTCAGAAAATAGGCTAGACCCTAAAGAGACCCCAGCACTCTGAAGAAATTGAGTCCAGCCTACTAAGTAATGGCCTTCAGGTGACAAGACTTTTCCAGACCACACCTGTTGGTGAAGCCAGAAGTACTAAGGCCAAGCAGAGCTAGACAAATGAAGGATTATGACCATTTTTTCATTTGTGCTTAGTAAATTCTTCCTTACTAGTATGTTATTCTATTTCCTCTCTCCTTACTCCACATTATTTTCTTTAAGAGAAACCACCCTGCACTCTGGAACAGATAAGGCCATTGATACTCATTTTTCAGCCTTAGTTATCTTTGCATCCTCCAAAAGTAAACCCAATGTAACTAGCCCATAGCGGTACTCAACCACTTATTGAACTGCATTCTTTTTATGGTGTTAAGAAAAAATAACAAGGACTTACTTCCTAGAACCATGAGCAATTGCTCTGATACAAAGTGCTATTGTAAAGGTTGCCCAATTTGACATGAATATAACAGCTTGAACCTGCTCAGAAAGCATTTTATCCATGGAGTGGTGTTGCAATTGCCAAGGTAGCTGCATTCTTTCTAGAGAATAGCAAAGATTCTTTGAAGTATTCAAAAACATAGTCATTGGGCATGTTAGCACTGCCCTTGAATTAACAAAAGACCTATTGATCAGAGTTCTAAGCTATAAGTGTTTCCATGGGTGCTTGAGGATAATGAGCACAGATTCACACTCCTGCATTTACAGTTGACTCATCTCTTTTGTGACTCTTCCTGACGAACAAAGAAAAATGAAAGTAGATATGAAATGAACATGCACTGAGTCATGTGGGGGACATTTTTGCTTAGTTTTCAAAGAAATGTTTTAGTGTGCTGAGTTCTAATACAAGGAATTGTGGGAGTAAAATGGATTCAGAAAGTACTCATGGATGTATTCAGCCCAAGTTTGAGTCAAAGAATCAAACAAAATTCATATTATACTTTCATTTTTAGCCAAAGAAAATCAGATTATAGCTTTGTGAATTTCTGAGTGCTTTTCAAATTGTCACCTTTTTCTTGTAAAAAGTTGAATAACTGCCAAAGACAAATCTTTGTCCAACAAGAAACATCTCAATAGCAAGCAAGTAAAGCAAATAAAGCAACAATTTCGAAGTTTTGCTATTTATCTAAACTGCTCACAACGGCCTTCAAGACTGTAGTATCTGGGTTTTGACCTGCACACCAGTCTCACATCAATCCCTTTTCTTCTGCCACACCAACCGCCTTTCAGTTTCGTGTCTTTGCTATGCTTGGGTCTTTGCACATGATGTTCTGTCTGACCTAGAAAATTCTCTCCACCTCCCCAAACCCTGCACACTCTCTACACAACTGGCTCCTTTTAATCCTTTAGGTCTAAGCCTAAATGTGACTTCCTAAGAGAGCTCTTTCTAAAATTTGAATTCAAAGCAATCTCAAGACTACTAGGCTTTTAATGGAAATTGACAAAATGACTGTAAAATATACATGGAGAGCCAAAGGGCCAAGAATACCCAAGGGGATCTTGAAAAAGATGTACAAAGCACTCATGATAAAAGAAAAGAGTGATAGATTGAATAAAATAAGAGATTTTCCTCATTCAATAACATCATTGCATTAAAATTGTGACAATGCAAGTCGTAAATAAGTATGTGTATGTATGTTTGTGTGTCTGTGTGTGTATAGTCTTGTGTCCAGAATCTATACAGAGAATTCCTACAAATCCATAAGAAAAAGAAAGAAAACCCAGTAGAAAAATGAACAAAAGATGTGAACATACACTCCACAGAATAAAATAAACAAATGGTTTATTAACACATGAAAGATGCTCCACCACATTATCAGGGAAATACAAATTAAAAACAGTAAAAAACACATGTATACCTTGTAAAATAACTAAAATTTAAAACTATAACAATACCAAGTGTTAGTGAATATGTCAAAACAACTAGAATTCTCATTAATTTCTGGTAGGAGTGTAAACTAGCACACCCACTTTGGAAAATAATTTGGTCCATCTGCTGAAGCCAAGTATACACATACAATATGATCTAGTAACTTCTCTCCTAGGTATACAAATAAAAGAAATATACAAATGCTTGCCAAAGAACATGTAAAAATGTACCTAGCAACACTTTTCATAGTTGCCCAAAATTGGAAACAACCCAAATATCTATCAACGGTAGAAGGAGAATGGTTAAATAAAATATGGTATTATATATTCATATAACAGAATGTCAACGAGTAATGATAATGAACAAACTACACCCAACAACATTGACAAATCTCACAAACATAGTGCTGAATGAAATAAGCCAAACACAAAAATATACACGCTATATGATTCCATTACATAAGTTGAAAACATAGGCAAAACTAATCTATGGTGACGGAAGTCAAGACAGGAGTTACCTTCGGAGAGAAAGGAGCAGAATTCTTGAGTGCTTGTTATATTCCATTTATTGATCTGGATAATAGCTACATGAGTGTGTTCATGTTGTGAAAATTTATTTTTATTCTTTGATTAATCTGTGTACTTTTCTACATACTTATTATACTTCAATAAAAGGTTAATTTAAAAACTTATATAACACATATACATAGAGTATTTTAGCAACAAACGTGTGTTCAAGAAATAGAACTTCTTTTATTCTATGTAACTCGATTTCTATTTTGAGCTCTCTATTCTATCCTTCAAATTCAAGGATTCCCTGCTCCCTTGCATCTGGGGGCTCAGCTAATTCTGAACTACTACGTAGGAGTAAGGTTGGGCGTGTGAGCACCTGACTTTGTCTATCATCTATCTGTGCTGATATCTGCTGAGATCCCGGAATACCATTTTGGTCTTCAGCACACACACAGGTTACTACCAAGTCATCCCATAACTCTGTATTGGAATTCTGACATTACCTCCTACAATTTCTATTGGCAACCCACAGGGAGAGGATTTGAGCTTCCATTCAAGTAATCCACAAGCATTCAAGCTTCTGTGGCTCTTCCACCTGGATGACCTCACTTTTAGATGTCACCTATTCCCTCAAAGCTGTGGCCTATACCCTGAGTTCTTTCCATTTCCCTTGGTACCTAGGCTTGTTAAACTCAAAAGCCAGAACATGAATGGGGCTGAGGGGAGAAAGAGGTAACACCACATATAAACCAGATGGTATCACTCCATTATTTAAAGGCTTCTCATTGCTTTTCTTTATATTTATACAAGCCAAACATCTTAATAAGTCAGATTAAAAATGGCGATAAATTCTTTGCTCTTCTTCCGTCAGGAAGTGTCATTTCCCTACATCTTGAATCTGGACTGGCCCTGTGGCACTTTTTGACCAATAGAATGAGGTAGAGGTGACATTGTACAAATTCCAAGGAAGGCCCCAAGAGGCCTTGCAGCTCCTGCTCTGGTCCTCTTGCTGTCCTGAAATTGCCATACATCAAGAAGCCCAGACTTGCCTCCTAAAAACAATATGGAGAAGGGGGCCTAATTGACAGGTAGCACCAACTGCCAGACAGGAAGGAGGCTGTCTTGCACCCCAGCTATTACAGTCACCAGCTGACTACAACTATATGAGTGGGCCCAGGTGAGATCAGCAGAAACCAGCACACCCAAATTCAGCCCACATTGCTGACCTACAGAATCATGAGCAAATAAATGGCTATTCTTTTAAGCCAGGAAGTTTTAGGGTGCTTTGCTACACAGCAGTAGGTCACTGATACCATACAGCACACATAGCCTTGCGTAGTCTGGCCCTGTCTGCCTCTCTTGCTTGCCTAACTGCAGCAGGCATTCTCCTGGCTTCCTCTACCTCAGGACTGCTCTGAATTTCTTAAATACTCTTATTCTGTTTCCTGCCTAGCATATTTGCACATTATTTCCTCTGTCAGGAATATACTTCCCTCAACCATTTTCCTAGCTAAATTTTTCTCATCTTCCAAGTCTTAATTTGAATGTCAGAGAGGCCTTCTCTGATAACCCAATATAAACTAGGTTCCCTAATATAAACTAGGTTCCCTTGGTCTTTCTCTTTGATAACACCCTGTTCTTTTCTCTCACAGTACTTATCACAACTTGTAACTAAAATGTACTTGTGTCTGATGATTGAATGTATAGGTCTCCCAATAGACTGTAAGGTCCATGGAGGCGGGGGGTGGGGTGGCGGGGGGGGGGGGGGGGGGGGGGGGGAGATGGAGATTGTAACAGAGGGGAGGACCTGAGAAAAAAAAGAAAAAATGATTTTCTGTCTCTTAGAAACTTCCTCCACTCTTTTTGGGAACTGCAGCCTGGACTGCATCCCTGAGTCAGGTTAAGTCCTTTGTTAAAAAAGATAACTCTTAGGTGGCACCAGCCCCCAAGGTGGGCAGCTGCCAGAGTTCACAGGCTTTGTCTTTGGCAGAGATGGGATGATTAGAATAGTTAACCACAGTAGCCTAGAACTGAGGGGCCCTCCCTTTGCCTATCTACTAGGCAAGGCACACAGCTGGGAGTCAGAAATATTGACTGCTTCAATTTTTCTGCCATATTGAAAATACATAGATGGTAGGTAAGCCCAAGGTCATGGCCAAATGAATTAATTCTACTATCAGGTGAAAGTGGTACAGTCATGACTTATTTTCAAGTCCTTCTAAATCCCTCTTCTTATTATTTTTATTTCATTAGAAAATAGAAACTAATCAGACACTTATTTATACATGTATACAGATACATTTATTTCTGAAAAATAAATGTATTTGTATATTTGAAATTGTTTTAAAGTCCAGAGCATCTAAATTTTTTTTTCCATTGTAGAAATAAATCAAATTATGGTGGCCTTTACTAAGAAGGCTTGCTTTTCCTAAAACTAGTCAAAGAAATCCAAAGCTACACAAAACTAAGACACAAAAACAAAATTCAAGGAGATATCGGTAGAAGTTGGAAGTAACGCTCATCAAATATTAGGTTATTAACATGAAATGTTTGATTTCCTTAAGTACTAAGTTTGACAGTTGATATCTCTGATATTTCACTTTGATAATTCTTGTCTTATTTTTATTGTGAAGGTACATCCTCAGTCTTTACAATGCACATTTTGGCTTCTGATTACCTTTCAAATCTTTTTATAAGAGCAATTTTTGTGAAACCGTGGATAAGTCAAAAATTTGTGTTATTTTTTGATATGAGTTCCATCATGGAACCAATGCAGCACAGACAGCTCAAAATATCAACAAAGTGTTGGGAAGGATGTGGCTAATGAAAGCATAGTACATCAATGGTTTGAGAAGTTCCATTCTGGTGATTTTAATCTTGAAAATGAGCCACGTGGTCAACCCAAGACCAAGGTGGATAATGATGAGTTGAAAGCTGTAGTAGAAGGAAATCCATCTCAACCTACACATGAATTAGCAGCAAGGTTTGAAGTTACTAGTCCAACAATATTGGACCATTTGAAACAAATGGGCAAGGTAAAGAAGCTGGACAGATGGGTTCCACAAGAATTAGATGAGTATTAGAAGAGAAGTTGTTTCAAAGCTTGCCTTTCTTTGCTGTCACGACATAAAGGAGAACCATTTCTGCACCGTATCACTATGTACGATGAAAACTGGATTCTTTTTGACAACTACAAGTGTTCAGCACAATGATCAGATAAAGATGAAATGCTGAAATCCAGTCCAAAACTGATATTCATCAAAAAAAGCTAATGGTGTCTGTTTGGTGGCCCAGCACTGGTATTATCTACTACACAGCTTCAAGAAGCCTGGTCAGCTGATTACAGGGGATGTCTACTACAACCAACTGGACAAAATGATGAGGATGCTTGCAATTAAGTAGCTGATATTGGTCAATAGAGACAGGCCAATCCTCTTCCAAGACCATATGTCACACAAACAACACTGCTCAAACTACAGAGACTGGACTTGGAAACTCTCTGTCATCCACTGTATTCACCAGACCTCGAGCCAAGTGACTACCACTTCTTCCAAGCGTTGGACCACTTCTTGCAAGGAAAAATATTCAATTCTCAACAAGCTGTGGAAAACGCCTTTGGCAATTTCATCACGACTCACTCTCCAGGCTTCTTCACTGCTGGCATAAACAAGCTATCATTAAGATAGCAAAACTGTGTCCATAGCTTAGAAGCATATTTTGATTATTTGTACTGCTTCTTGTTTGAGATATAATAAACTAAAATTTTGATTCAAAATTGGACATTTCATATTTAATGACCTTAATACATAGGATGGGGCTGAGCCAGCTGCAGACAATTGGAGGAAGTCCACGTGAGCACACATTTATTCACACATCCCTTCAAAAATTAATGAGCACCTATTATGTAACTGAGCTGTTGTGTACCCTGGAAATTTGGAAGTGATCAACATAGACAAAGGTTAGCTGTGGCTGCCCCATAGCCATCAGAGACCCAGGCTTCTTCCATTGTGTCACTTCCCAATCATCAGCACATCTTCCATCTTCAAGTTTCCCTGAGTGTCACCAATAGATACTGCAGTTCCAGTGATCACATGAGGCTACTGGTTAGAAAAAGGAAAAAGAGGAGATAGACAAAGGAACCTCCCCAATATTTTAGCCTCCTTAAAGGCTTCCCAGAAACCCTACCCAATGACTTGCACTTACTCTCACTGGCCATCTCTACTTTCAAGGTAGGCTACAAAACGAAGTCTTCTAGTTGGGCATGTTGCCTTCTGGTAAAACTGATTATTACTTAGAAAGATTGGGAAAGTGGATATTGACTTGGCAACCAGCAGGTTCTGTCACAGAGATCATAGGTGAAGCCATGTTCCAGAGAATTTAAGTGGAGCCGGGTTCCAGACAGGGCCATGGAGATTAATAGGAAAAGGAACACTTCTTCCTTCCTCAAGGACAGGAGCAAATCCTGATGAACAGACATTTTATCTCACTGAGTTTTCAACAACCTCATTGATTCACTATTCTGTCCTCAATTTTTCAAATTTTCTTCTATTTGACAGAAAGTGACTGACATAGCTTTACTCTCAATACCCTGGATTGTTTCCCAAAGAAGTTTCTGTTGATTTGCTGAGATTATTTTAAGGTTTGGGAACTCATAACATATACACAAATGTTTTAAAAATTAGGTTTGCCCTTCCAGTATTTTCTTTAAAAGTTTTTTTATTGTTTTGCAACAAAACCTGAAATTATGTTCCTGGCATAAGTTCTTCTACGCACTTTGGCGTTGTCTCATACAAGTACAGCATTGTGTTGTGACCCTCTCCACCCTTCCCACGTGCCCCCATTTTCCTGCAGTTCCTCTCTCACTGCCACTTGGGCACAAGGCATATGTAAGGCCATCGAGCTCTCGGTCTCTCTCTCTCTTTTCTTTTTTTGTCTTCTACAAGTATTTCTTTTTAAGGTTAATAAAATACATTCAGGACATGCAATTGAGCCTAAGTGTTCCCAATTACTTATGTGAGCTCAACGGAGTTTAACTTGAATTTTCAGGCAGAGATTTTTAAATTACTATGATCTGATTTGATTTCAAGCCAACACCCTGGGTTTTCCATGGTCTCTCACTATAATCTCACTGCACAATTGCCACTGCCAGCCTGGCAAAGCAGCCCTCTTTCCCAAAGGACGAGCTATTTTCAGGAGTTTCTATAATCACACACACTCATCCTAGTTTTCCTGCTTCTATTACCAGGAAGTTTCTTGTTATGGAACCATCATAATGCATTTGGGAGCTACCTATGAAATGTATGTCCCTCGGAGTCCCAGGATGTCCTGAGGTCAAAAAAAATTTCTGTAATGTTTATTAAGATTACTTACATACTTTGGTTAAAAAAATAGCCCATAGCTTAATTTTTTGCAGTAGAGAGAAGAATAATTTGCCCACATTTATGATTTTTTAAAGATAGTATAGTAAAATCAACAAAGAATTAATCTTTGCCTTTGCACACCATATCTCTACTTCTTTTTCTCCAACTCTATGTGGCTATTAACCATATTATTTCTAATTGAGAGCTTCCAAAGCAGTGTCAAAGACAAATTCTGGGGACATGTTGGGTGCAGGACTTGGGTAAATATATTTCCCAGTAAAAACTGAACTTCCCTTTAATGAATACAGTCATAGATCTAAAATAAAACAAAGCAAAACAAAAAGACATGTATGCACGCACCCAAAAACCTACATAGAAATCATTCAGCAGACAAGACAGATTTGCCACTAAAGTTATGGCCTATAAAAACGACAATAAAATGCCTAAATAGTGGACATCTGTTGTATTTTCTGCACCCAGCGCCCCCTCTCTTTTGGAATAGGCACACCTTTTTCCTTAAAAAATGCAGCTTATGTGGTTTCAATGGGGGTCCTCCTACCCTCTCCCCATTTTCAGTGAGGGAGGCTAGAGCATGCCAGTATCAGCCTGGCTCTTGGTTTAGGTTTCTTATGACCAGTGGACTCCAACATTTTTGGCACTAGGGACTGGTTTCATGGAAGACAATTTTTCCATGGAAGGGCCAGGGGGAGGGCGGGGAGGTGGCGAGGGTGGGGTGGTTTGGGGATGATTTTGCAGCTGCTCCCCAGCACCAGCATCACCGCCTCGGCTCCACCTCAGATCATCAGGCTTTGGATTCTCATAAGGAGCCAACCTAGATCCCTCGCATGTGCCGTTTACAGTAGGGTTTGTGGTCCTATGAGAATCTAATGCCCCCACTGATCTGGCAGGAGGCGGAGCACAGGCTGTGATGTGAGCGATGGGAAGTGGGTGTACATACAGGTCAAGCTTTGTTTGCTCACCCACCACTCACCTCCTGCTGTGCAGCCCAGTTCCCAACAAGCCACACATGGGTACCACGGCCCAGGGGTTGGCGACCACAGTCTTACACGGAAGTAGTAAAAGAAAGAGCCTTCCTCCATCTACGGTGGCAAGTTCTAAGAAAACTGAAATCTGGAGCTGCCTACCTCCATGGTTCCTAACCAAGGAAGGAAATAAGCCATCTACGATAGATAAAAATGAGGCCAGCATGTAAAGAGAAGTCAGGAGAAGCAAGATGGAAAGAGGCAGGCCCTGAAAACCACACTTTGGAGCCCTGAGTTCAACGTATTTATTTTCTGCTTTAAAGAGTTTGTATTGAGTTTCTATTATTTGCACCCAAGAGTCCCTGACTATTACAAATGAGAAGACAAATATACCGAAAACATTCTGGGAAAACTAAAGATATCTGTTGGTATATACAGTTACATAGGTCAGACAGATTTTAAAGATTTTCCAGATTGTTTTAGCAGACTTACTATATTCACAAATTATTTACATTGAGTTATTCTGATGATGTCTGCCAAGTCTTTCACATTCAACTCTTTCAGATGAACTCTAAATTATACATTTGTTTAAATGCAAGCTCTTTGCATAACTAGTAAAATCCTTTTAAACACTTTGCTGATTGATAGTATCTTAACCAATTAAAGTTTAGGGAGGAAAAGAGGGATACAATTCAAACCAATCATTTCCACAGTTTTTATTAACTTTGTGAAACAGTGTGTCAATAGAGAATATTATGAGTTAAAATTAGTTGTCTGTATAATTTAGAGATTTTGTTTACCTATTGTATTAAAGATGGTAAATTTTTTTGCATAACTTCAATAGGGTGCTTATTTTAGATTCCCACATCAATTTAATTTCCTCTGTGTCACTAATATTTGGAAAGGTCCACTATTTTAAAATATCTTCTATTTCATGAGTTGTCACAAGGAAAGGATAACTATTCGTGGTCATTTTAATGGATGTTCTTAAAATTATCAGCATATGGCCTTGCATGCTCCGATTTAAAAGACTGATTTCTGTCATCCAATAATCCACCATTTGGTTGGTAAAGAGCCATCTTCTCGATGTGTCGTAAGTGATCATCAAGGTAAAAGATAGTCATGGCTCGAACGAGCAAAGCCATGAACAGCACGACAGCTGCAGCAAGCATGCCTGGCCCGAAGTCTGCATCTCGCCTCTGCTGGAAAAAATGGCAGGCAGTGGGGTGTTGTGATACGAAATTCAGAACCCAGGAAACAGAACTCAATATATATCTAAGAGAGAAGAAAGAATAATAAAAATGTCTTTAAGTGTTGTGAACTAGTATAACCCCCATAATCTAAGCCAAAATTCAAGAAATAAACTTGAGGAATTTAAACTAAAAAATGCTTAATCTTCATAGTCACCTTGAGAATGACAAGTGGTCAAAAAAGCAGGGAGAAATGAACTATCATTCAAACTTATCCAGGCTATTGAGAAGCAACTCAAAATACACATCCTGGGGATGGGTGTCCACACATATCAATCATGCCTGTTGAGAAACAAAACATGTTTGTTACTGATCTAGTCAAGATGAAGGGCTTACTCTACCTTAAGTAAACCTTAACTGCCATGACCATAGGAACTACAATCTTTGTCTCTCTGCCAAAGTTAGTGTCCATATACACGCTATGGCAATATGGATTAACCATTTGCATTGCCGTTTTACTTTTTATAAATCATAAACAATGGTTTTCAAACATTAAGAAGAAAATGCAGCACCTCTAGAAGCCGTGGGAATCTGTCTTCAAACAATATCAATCCAACAGCAAATGAGTCACACACCGGGTGAGTCAGTCAAATCAAGAGCTCTGCTGAGCGGATGATTCATCATTAAACTGAATTCATATTCATGTTCCCTCATGCTTGAAGGCAAACACAAGAGATTAAATTATTTTTAAGATGCATCTTCTTGACAAACACACCAGACTTGCAAGTAAAAAGGGTATAACTTCATTTGATGTCAAGCTTCCCTGAAGTAAATCAGATATCTCTGCACAGCACAGACAGCCATGTGTCTCAAAAGCCACTCAGAGGTGTCAACCACCCAGGGCAAGACAACAGAGAGACCTAAAATGCCCAGGTCTTGAGCTTCTTGCACATCAGGGGCTTATCAGGGATGTTCGAAAATAAGAAGAGGGAGTGTTGAGCTCTCGTTATCTTCCTGTGCAACGTGGGCAAATCACTGTTATTTTCCTGAAACTCAACTCCACTGTTGATAAACTAAAACAGTGCAAATCAACCTACTTACCCCAACAGGTTATGGTGAAGATCGAACATGTGGTTCACCCTCCATACCCTCAAAGAAAAAGAAAAAAGAAAAGCATCTCTACTCTGGCCTTGTCTCAACATCTGTAATTCCTACTTATTACTGTTTTTGAATTAAAGTATTTATTCTCAAAGTATTTATTCCCTGCTTCATAATAGGGAGCTTTTTAAAATGTCATTACCCGAGCCCTATCTTAAACTAAATTACAGTCTCTGGAGATGGGGATTTAGGTATTCACGCATGATTTGTTGAAGCTTCTACCAGGTGATTCCAATGTGAAGCTGAGGTTGAGAGCCATGAGAATAGTGGTTCTCACAGTGTGGGTCCCAAACCGGCCTCAGCATCACCTGGGAACTTGATGGAAATGAAATTCTTGGGCCCTGCCTCAGATTGACTGAGTCAGACACTTTGGGGGCAGGATGTAGCAATCTGATCTGCATTTTAACAAGCCCTCCAGGGCATGCCGGTGTCAGCTAAATTTGGAGAACATTGCAAAAGAATAAGGTATTAAAGATCACAGTTAAAACTCAAAACCTAGAAATGGTAACATGATGAATTACTAGACTGATGCTGGTACTTTAGGTTGAATTAGTTTGTAATTTTAATATATTAATCATTTTAACTGTTCCTGAAAGAATGAGACAGAAAATAATAAGCTTAGGAAAAATAAGTAGAAAAGGGATCTATCCAGTGCTGTCCAATACAAATACAATGTGAAGCACAAACATGAGCCACAAATGCAAGCTACTATGTGATATTAAGTTTTCTACTATCTATATTAAAAGAGTAAAAAATAAACAGGTAAAATTAAATTTAATAATATTTATTTAACCTAATATATCAAAAATGTTATTATTTTGATGTTAATCAATATGAAAATTATTGATGAAATATCTTACTTTTTTCATACTAAGTCTTCACAATCCGATGTGCAGTTATACTCAGAGCACATCTCAGTTTGGACTCGACTCAGTTCATATGCTCCATACTCACATGTGCCCAGTGGCACATCTGGACAACTCCCATCTAGGTCAGTACTTTTCAAACTTTAATGTGTATGTGAATTACCTAGAAATCTTGGGAATGCACATTGTGATTTAGTAGGTCTGGAATGAGGCTGGAGATCCTATTTGCTTATAAGTTCCCAGGACTGGCCAGCTACACAATTTGCGAGGCCCAGGGCCAAATGAAAATTCATGGCCTCTTATTTAAAGAAAAAAAAAAGTACCTTCAAAGATACTAAAATGTAAACCTTTCCTTTTTCTTCTGTAGTCTCCCTTCAACCTTCCATAGTGATTTTTATTTGCTGCACACCCTGGAAATGGGGGCGGGGTGGGAGGGGAGATGGTCTTAAGAGAGAGATTCAGGGTTGATTGGAGACCACAGGCCAGGAAGAGGCTGCCCTGGAATGTGGCATGTGTGAATGTGTCACTTATTCCAGTATACTTTCAGTTGTTGTAGTTTTCAGGTTGTAAAACCTGGAACAAGACGGAAGATACAAAACTATGAAAATAAATCCGATCTGATCTTCAAACAAAACATACTTTTTGAATCAAGTTGCCTGTAGAAATAGGAAAATAAAGTAATCCTAAAATTTTTCGGGGTTTTATAACTACAGAGGTTAGGTCTTTTTGCTTCCCTATGAGAGATAAATTGCCTCTTTCAAACCTGAGTCCCTTTACTTCCAAGAGAATGATAAATGACTCTGAGAATCCTAGCAGTTTGGCTCATAGACAAATGAGCTGCCTCTTTAAACAGTGGGAGGTGTCAAGAGAAGCCAGCTTCAAGGAAATCCTACTTTTTCCTCCTCGCCTCCTCCTCCTGACATACTGATCCAAAAACACATAAAGCCTGACCATTTGTAAGAAATGGTGTCAGAAAACAGGATTTATGAGAATGATGGGAAACTTCCTAACTTGGCTTTTTTTATTGATTGATTGACAATCTTTCTTAAATCACAAAGGTTCTAAGATGACTTGACAAGCAATATATGAGGCCGGGCGCGGTGGCTCACGCCTGTAATCCTAGCACTCTGGGAGGCCAAGGTGGGCGTATTGCTCAAGGTCAGGAGTTCGAAACCAGCCTGAGCAAGAGTGAGACCCCAGCTCTAAAAAAAAAAAAGAGAAAAGCAATATATGCCATAAAAGAATAAAGTAAAAATAAACACTAAGAAAGATATAAATCAAAATACATTGTTAGAATGAGAGGGAAAAATATAGGACCCCAATTTATAGACCAAAAGATCCAAGAGAGTAACAATAGTTGGTTTGCAAGTTGATTCCAAGTTTCTTGTGACCCAAAGTAAAAATGGAAGTGCTGCCAATTACATTGTTTTCCCATATTGTTCATCAGAAGAAAAGCACCAATTTTCCAAAGAAAGCAAAACATTTTCAGTACTTAAGTCTAAAAGGAATTAGCCATGTGGGTCCTGAGAATTACGATGAATGATCTCCTCACTAATATTGGGTCAGAGAGAGGATGCCAACATGGTCTTCATTGTTTATTTCTTGTGGCTTCTTTCAGTAAAAGGCAAAAGCACCACTACAAATATAATAAAATAGAGATATAGTATGTCTATATTCCCTGTCAATTTATTTTTCTAATTAAATTTGACGTTTGGTGATTAGCATAAGTATGTATATTCCCACAGCTAGGAATTGGTAGATGGACACAGAAGTCTAGCATCTAGGACTTGCTGACAAGCATGTACAAGCTCTTTGAGGGGACAAGGTCTATGGCTGTCTGGTTATCTGACACTTTGTCAAGCTACAACAGAAACAAAATTCATTGGCATGGTCTGTGATTAAAGAAGTAAGATCCTATATTAAGACCAAATCCTTATAACCTATTACTACTCACGGATTAGAAACCACCTTTATCTTCCATCTTTGAGAAAGCAAGTCATTCCTTTCTTTATACACAGACTGGAGATTGGATAATGCAAAAAACAACAGATATGTCCAAACTTGCCCTAGAGACTAGAGTGACTGATGGCATCCTGAGACTGTCCAGACCTCTGGCTTAGTGTAAAGGATTCAGACCATGAATAAAATGTCAGCGTGGCCAGCATAAAGCTACTAAAGCTACGAAGTTATTGAAACAGAACCATGAGATGTTACTAAATGTGTCCACTCTGACATGTGTAGCTATAACTTAGCCTTCACTTGAGCACTAACCTAGTGCCTCCTATAGACAGAAATATCTGTAAAGAGTCTATACTTGGAATAAATTACACATTCCTTTACTGCATTAATAGTTTGCAGACCTTCAAAATCAAGTCGAACGGATGGATGTGTGAAATAACAAAGGGACATGTAAACAGTGAAGACATTGTAGGCATGAGGGTCTGGTATCAGGAGAAAGAGAAAGTAAACTTTTTACAGAAAAATTGACATGGAGTAACAATTAATTATAAATATAAACACTCTGAATTTAAAGTTCTAAAATTCTATGAGAATATGATTGTAATGTAATCAATTTTAGTCTTCAAATTAACTTTCTCATATCTGTTTTAGGTAAAAATTCTAGATGGTTACTTTAATTTATAGAAGTTATATAAACTCTGGAATTTAAACAAAATACTTCATCAATTATATGTATTTAGAATGTATCATTTGTCCATAAAATTGAAAATCTAATTTCCTAAGAATTTATTGAAAACGTCTTTAAAATCCCATTGAAGAATCAAAATATGTGTTTATAGCCACTTTTATTTTAATTAGATATTTTTACTTTGGCTATTATGCTAATTATTTTAATTAATTTTTTATTGCTAGTGCTCATTTTAATGCATTAAATGTTATTCCTAAAAATCAGGAAGCAGTTTAATATCATCTGGCATTCTGTGAAGGCTTTATAAAGTTAATTCCTCTCCAAGGATGGGTCTTAAAAATGCCTCCACCTCATAGATTTGGAGCCAAAGTCACATCAGTTGAACTGAATGCTCAGTGACCCAAGAAGAGGATTACTGGCAGCTTTATTGGGCAAAAGAATATTGTCTGGGGTCAAATAAAATTCTTACTGTTCAATCAAGTCTTCAGCAATTGAGTTCATCCTCATTCTCCTATTTCCAATTTTGCAGCAGAAAGAATAACCGTTAGATGTAGGTCTCATAGGAGCCCAGCCTGTTCCATCTGGGGCTTGGCACTGCTGTGACGTCACACCCTGTATCTTACCCACTGCAAGGAGGTGTGTGCATATACAGCACTCTCCCTCAGAGTTCATACCTGTCTTTGTAATTACAGACTTTTGTCATTATTTAATTAATGTCTATCTCTTCCAAAAGGACATATGTGCCAAAAGGGTGAGCACAGGGTCTAGCTTGCCCACCACTATGCCCTGCACGGTGCCAGGTCCTCACCTGGCTCAAGATGAATATTATTTGTTGACTGAATAAAGGTAAATTTGAGCTGGGAACACTGTAGCAAGCTTCATTATGTCTGCCTCGCCCTTAATCCAAATGATGGCAACTAAGAGAGATTTGGTCCTAATTCTTATTTGTAATATTTTAGGTAAACTCTTTTAGTTATGTTCTATTCCATATTCTTGTTCGAATATTTTATTTAGAAAAGTATGCTTCGATTTCATAAATAATTAGTGTGTTTATCGCTAATTGACAAACTATGAATATGGAGAAGGTCCTGCACGACATTAAGGAGTGCATGATGCTGCTTTACACAAAGAAACAATAACAAGTCTAGGACACAAAGCCCGACCTCAAGGAGGAGCTGTGAGACTTTACAGGACAATAAGCCTCCCAGCCAAGTCGTATCCAACAGTGGGAGAATTATGTTTTCACTCCAGGATTGTGATGACCCATGAGTATGCCACAGGCCTTTCCCTCTAATATTTTTCTCTCATCTCCTTAAAACTTCTCTTTCCTCATTATCCATCTCCTTGCCCTTAAAACTGCGGGGAGCTACAGGACAACATGGAATATTCCTTTAGATAAGAGATTATCATCTTTTCCTGTTTCCTGCCTTCGTCTCTTGGTAGGGAACCTTGATTGTCCCCTTTGGGTTCTTTTCCAGGTATAAATAAATCAGAATCCCCCTTGATTGAAGACACTTGTTCAATCTTTTAAGTAATATATATTTTAAAGCAATGAGGTGCTGGTGGAAGGCATTAGAACAGACCACCCAGCTAGGTAGTCAGACAAGCAGTGTTCATCGAGCCCTTCCTAACCCAAAGGAGCAGGGATGTCTGCAGGGGAACAGTGAGCTAGGGCTGTTCCTTGCTGGTTGGCCCACATTTCCCCTCTCAGTGCTCCTTGGCCAGGCTCCAGGTTGCCTCTGGCACCCAGTTCTTATGCTGATCACAGCACATTCTGCCCACTTTGCCCTACCCTTGTCATATGAAGAATTCCAGGTTCCCAGGTCACCTTCCCCTTCCCCTTCCTCCACACCCATTCTCGCTGTACCCAGAGCTCGGTTACCCAGCAAGCTGATTCCCAGTGATGATGAGCTGAGACAAGCTAACAGAGTTGGTCACTGGAAGTATTTGCATTGGAAACCCGATGAAACACCTAAGTACAGAGAAGCAAATCTCTAAAGGTGGCGTGTCAAGGAGAACAGGGTGGGAAAGTGCACTGAGTCACAGAAGATGGGAGAATAATGGTGAATATTAGGATTGGGGGTCCCATTCCCTGGAATCCACAAGTGCACATAAGAAGGTACTTGGTAGTGCATATAAAAGTGGTGAGACAACAAAACAGAGACAGAAACAAGCATACAGGAAACGCAAGTGAAGAAAGCTAAGGAGAACAGAGCTGTTTGATGCAAACAGGAAGCACTCTTATATAGAAACGTGCTTATGGAGATGGAGATACTAAGAAGTTTTAGCTTTAAGCATCGGTTTGGTCCAAAGAGAAATCCAACTGTGTGAGCAAATGGCCATTAGAGTCTTCATCGGCCACCTACAGTAGTGATGTGTTAAAGAAAGAACAAGGCCAGGAGAGGGACTGCCACCATGGGCCACATGTGCACTAGGTGTTTTACGTGCATTAATTCAATTCTATTCCACAAATAGCAAGAGCCAACTATACCAGGCACTGCGACGGGTGCGAGATAAACAAGACATATTTGTTTCCTGTCCTCACAGAGCTTACAGTCAGTGGGCAAGACACACGATGTGATGTGGCCTGAAAAGAGAAGAGTGGCATTGGGGCCCATAGGAAGGACTCCCATCCAGACATTCAGGGACAGCTTCTGCAGGAAGTGATGGCTCAGCGGGGGAGTAAAGGCTGGACAGGCGTTATCCAAGCAAAGACGGGGATTGGGAGGGAAGGGGAAGTTGAATCATGACCACAACCCTGTGAGGTATGTGCAACTGGTTCTACTCTCCCAGCAAGGTAACCCAGCCTCATGGGGGTTAAAAACGTCACCAGAGGTTACACCTCCAGTCAGTGGCAGATGAAGGCTTGGTTCTCAGGAAAGCCGAAGCCCGCGGTTGGGCCGGCTCCTCGTACTACTACCCCAGGTTTCCGGCCTGCCCCTCACCTCTTCGCCTGTTCTAGGCTCTCAGAGAAGCACCTGTCAGGATGGAAATGTCTGGCCAGAAAGAAGCTGTAACCAGACAACGCTGTAACCAGATCTGCAGGGATTTTATCACTAAACCACAAGGCCCCCAACAAGGGTGTCCTTCAAAGTCACCAAAGTGTTCTTGTACATTCACTGTCTTCTCACAAGTTCTAATGTCCAAGCAGTACACAGTAAGTAAACTTGTTTATGAAAAAGTGCATGCAAATGATCTCTAAAAGCAACAGAGAAGCTTTATTTAGAACAGACCAGTCACGAATACCTTTAAAGCAAAGACATGTTTTATAAATGCTCTAAGATCTCCTTTCTGGAACAGGAGGCACACCCTGATGACTAGGAGTTGACTTTTCATATCACAGCAAATCTCAGGAGATCAGAGACTGTTGGAGACAGTAGACGAAGAAAGACCTCGATAAACAGTTGCTTTTCCTTCTGACCCCTTTCACAGGCTCGATATGCTCTGAGGAAAAAATTAAGTGACTGACGTAAATGCCCATCACTAAGTATATTTATTTAAAACCTGGATGGCAAAATGCAAATGTAGATATTAATGAAGGAATAAAATAAACATTTGACTTCTATTCTTTACTCAGTGATATGAAGCTTGTTTGAAGACCTACTTGCCAGATTTGAGGCCAACCTCTTGCAGGTCTCACTTAGATCCTTCCAGGCAATGGAAATTTCCTCTTTACGGGTATAAAGGTGAGAGGCAGATGGATAGAAGTCCTGACTCTTAGAGGTCTCTTTATACTGTACAAGTAACAAAAAGCAACACAGCTAATGCTTTATTTTTCATTCACAGCCTTGAGTATAAACACATAGTCCTGCCAGCGAGGCAAGGCAATGAAGCCGTCAGAATGTGGAGGCCGTAGTTTGAAGGGGGTTAATGCAATGCATGCTCACATACCTGCTGATTGGTATGGGTATTTCAGGAGGCCATGAGAAGGCCTCATTTTGGTGAGGCACTTTTCTTTCTCAGCTTTCCTCCCCTTCTTTCTACAGCTAACCTCAAATAGCCCTCCACTCAGGGGGAAATCACTTCCAACTGTGGTCCTTTTGGCCATTAGCGGGTTGCTGAGGCAAGACTGGCCCCAAATCAACCCCTGATCTCAAGTTTCCCATACGTGTTTCTATTCCTGCAGAAATGAGTATTTTCTAAACCATTGGAATTAACCAATAGTTAATTGCAACTCTCTTGAGTTCAAAAAAAAGATATTTAGTTCTGCCATTCCACCTAAATCCCCCATATCTCTCTGATCTTGAAGGTGTCTGATCTGAATTCACCTCAATACCAGAAGTCTCTCCCGTGCTGCATCCCTGCCCCAACCCCCACCTCCAGGGTAAAGTCTGGGGTAAGTCGAAGATAAGTCAATGAGCTAAGAACTGGGCCTGTTATTCATTCAGCTTACAGGGCTCACATTTAGGTCATCATAATCTGGAGCTGGCATCTGGCCTAAATAGCATCATGTTTCCTGCTCCCGCTCCTGACACACACACTAGAACCCTTGACCAAGCAGTGAAAAGAACACTGGGTGCTGTTATAGTTCTTATGTTTTAACTTGCTCCCCATTTTCAACAAGGCAGAGATAGTGACTAGAAATAAATCAAGACATGAGAGTAGGAAGAGAATTGCACGTCATAACCACCTATTTTGCATTCATTGCTTCTCTTAGCCTGTGGTTAGAAGCACCCATTCCGAAGCCAAGTTGTCCACGTTCATTCCCCAAATTTGCACTTACTATTAGCATTGAGAACTTGGCCACAGTGCGTGGCTCTGCACCTCTATTTCGTCATCTGTAAAATAGGTAAAGCAATAGTATCAATCTCAAAGTGTTGTCAGAAGGATTAAAAGACACGATATGTGTAAAGCACTTAGCACATCATAAGCTACAATAAACACTGGCTATTATTACACCAGGAGAGACAAGCCCTGATCTTAGCCAGTTAAGGTTGCTACTTTCCAAAAAGAAAACCACAGAATTTAAACAATTATTTCACCTACAGCTTTCAAGTTTTCTTTTAGTTTAATGTTGCATTGTAGGCATGGGAAGTATTTTGAGGTTTGTGCTCTAAAAAAGCTATGCATGGCTGTGAGACATTTACAAAGTAAATATAAAGTTGGATGGATCCTCCCATTTTGAACATGAATAGACTAGAAATCAAGCAGATTCTCTTGGAATTTCTTTGTGAAAAGATGAATCGTCCAGCCTGAGCACAAGCCCTGGTAACCTATAAATAAATCTCTTTCTTCAAATCATGTTGATAGAAGATAGCCTTTTAAGTTGTAGTTTTCCATAGAAATAATTGATGCTATTACATCTCTCCTCCTTCATCCTAAGAAGAGACAACTTCATCTATAATTTGTTCCCCACATTTACATTCTGTCCAAATGGTATTTAATATGCAGCCACAGGGCAAGGATCAGTGCAAATACAATCTGCATTTTCATGAAAAATGCCATGGATGCTAGAGAGTGAGTACCCAGTTATGGGTTGAATGAACGAAGAAAACAATTCAACAATGAAGCAATGAGCTGTTGCAGCAGAAAATATATTTTGCTTGGGAATAATAAGAGATGATTTTCCAGACAACACTTAATCTAAGAGTTATGTCCACACATAAAGGCAAGAAGTCATAGAAAACCTCCCTGCCACCACCAGCCACGGTACAATTTCACAGACATGCACAGGCATTTTATAGCAGACATCTGAGCAAAAGGTATCCATGGTACTAATATGCCTTGCAAAAGAGTTGCATTTGCAGAATTCCCAGTATTTGCTCACTTTAAGTGGTAAGACAACCATGGTCTTATTTAATCAGTAATTCTGTTTTTCTGAAATCAAGAACATTAAGCCCTGACTTTTGTAAGCCAGTGAATATCTAAGAGCAAAATTCTAGGACCTGTTCCTGGACATGATTTCCTTTCATCTCCAATCTGTGCCCTTGACCTTGGGGATATGGGTAAGTACAAGGGTCTCAGCTTCCCCATTTTCCATATCTGAACCTGACCTTGGAAATCTCTCTGCCTCTGCTGTTCTGGCTGCTGGCCAGGTCAACATTTCAGCTCAACAAACACTTATTTTATTACTCTATGATGGGCTCAGGCTGCTGCGTGCTGTCTTCTTTGTACCCTCTCTGAGAAGCATTGACTTTGACCCTTTCCCATGGAGAGACAAGTGTCAGACCACCTGGTCAACCCAGGAGACCCACCCTTGACCCCATAGAGTCAAGGTCTTCAGTGATCAATTTTCTCTCCCCTGTTGGCGATACTACAGATATTCTGGCTGAAATGCGTGGATACCACATGTTGATCAGTTTCATCTCAAAACCTGCCTCACATTGTTTATTACCTCCTGGTCTGACAACTCTGCTCTTCAATGTGGTTACTCACTCATACAGGCATTTTCTAGGCTCCAGGTCCCAATAAACTACTTGACTCTTCCTAGCACACCAAAAGGAGCTATTAATACCTATCTTTACCCTGTGAATTTAAAGAAGAAAAAAAATGCTCCAGTTCAGCATCTTCTCACAAAGATCATCTGCCTGGAAATGGCAATCTTCTTTCACTTTGGTTTTATTTGTTTGTTTGTTTCCTTTACAAAACTTATCCCTTTGTTATTATCTTCCAGTGAGAATGAAAGCTCATCACAGAAAAGCCTCCATAGCTGGATAAAAACCTGACTACACTTTTAATATCCATCAACATAATGCTGCCACATTTATTATTATTAATCACACATAAAGGAGATGAAACAGTAACTTCTGAAATACACACTTAAAACCACTCAATAAAAGTGGAAGTTTCTTCAGTATTTGAGATTTTTCCAGCCAAATTGTAATTAATCCATGACCAATAGTGAAATCGTTTATTAATCTGTGTTCTGGGAAGGCTTCCTGTTTGAATGCAGAATATCTCAAAAGACAGAAAAACATTCTGCAGAGAGGCTTTGAAACAGAAATAGGTGCTAGCAACACCTGTCTTTAATATGCATAGAAAGAAACTGAAATCAAATGGAGTTTCTTAGAATTTCCAATTGGCCGTCTCAAAGTGTGCCTGACCTAATTTGGAAAGAAAATGATAGATTCACGGTTACCAGGGGATATTGGGGAGATGTTGGTCAAAGGACACAAAATTCCGGTTGTATGGCAGGAATGAGCTCAAGAGATCAATTGTACAACATGGTAACCATAGTGAATAACAACGTATCGTGTACTTAAAACCTGCTAAGAGAGATGTTAAATTTCTCATCACAAAACCCCCTAAACAATAAGTGAGGAAATGTATATGTTAATTAGCTTATTTTGCCATTCTACAATGTATCCATATATTAAAACATCATAATATATAATATTTTTATTTGTCAATTAAAAATTAAAAAAAGAATTCCTGATATAAGCTTAAAAATAAGGAAAAAAGAAGCAATTGCTAAAAATCATATAGCAAGTACAGAATTAAAAGATGAGAATAAAAAAAAAAAAGAAAATGATAGATTCAGCAATTAAAAGATGGACGGCTCTATCTCAAAGACCCAACCAACTGCAAATAAACTTTGCACTTTCCTTGTTTTCCACTACTTTCTATCCAACTTTGAAAATTCTCGGCACACCAATGACATTCTTGGAAGATCAATAACATGAAGATTCTAAGGGGGAAAGATCAGCCATTCATTAATAATGGTGACTCCTTAAAAGCCAGATGCTTACTTACAGCATTCCATGGCCATGCTATGGAGACCTCTTCTGTACCCTATTCAGAGTTTAATGCTTAACTACACCATGGTCCAGTGCCTTCAGTTCTGTCCTGCCCCGCAGCATGTACCCAAGCCTCTCATAAGTTAATGGGTCATTCATCACACTAGATTTTTCTTAGCTCACCCACTTCTCCAGAATTAAGGACTTGTTGCCAACGTATTCACTTTTCCATAAAATTTATATAGCTCCATTAGGACATGGTGTACTCTGAAAACATCCAGCAATCAAAATTCCACATTTAAACCTTTAAATCTAAGAGATATTAATCAAAAAGGATAAAAGGCAAAGGGGAGTGTTGTGTATAGTTCTAGTAAATCCATTTTAACTGTTTCCCACTTCCAAAAATTTAAAGACAGTGACTCAAAATAAATCAAAGTATTAGATGAATAAGAAAGAAATGATCTTTTAATGAAAACTGAAGTCCAGTGATTTTTTCATAGGCTATCCAATTTAATTCTCTCAAGAACCCTGCAAAGTAGGCATTATTATCCTCACTTTGCAGATAATGAAATTGAGTCTCAGAGAAGTTACTTGCCACAATTTACATTTGCTAAATGGATACATAAGCATTATGCACTACACATACACATCAGGATTCAAAGCCAGGAGCACCCAAACTGGAACTGTTCCACTAAACACACACTGCCTTCCTAAAACTAACTGATAGTGCCATTATTAGAACCATCAATCCATATTTTGCCTGTCATGTTAGTAATATAGTTAAATAGACACTACTGACAGTGCTCACTCTTAAAGGAGAAATTGCCCAAGACCAGTAATCCTAAACCTGGCTGATCACCAGAATTACCTGGAGAACACTTGAAAAATATTTCCTAGGCCTCATTTCAGATCTGCTGAATCACAATCTCTGGGGAATGGGCCCAGTAGTCTTTATAAATACAAGGCTGTCAAGGCGATTTTCACAATTAACTAATTAGGTAACCATTGACTCTTATGATAATAGTGAAAAATAACCAACGCTATCACTTGGGGACACAATGCATTATATATTTTTAACATATTGTAACATCTTTTATTTCATTTCATCTTCATATACACCTGCTGAGTAGAATGTGGGGTAGATATTTTTGATCCTCTTTAGGTGCAAGTAGAAAACAAGTTCAGTGGGGGAAGGGAAAATTGAAATATCCTCTTTTATCTTCTTAGGTGAAAATGAACCACCTAAGAAATACCAAACCAAGTTTAGACATACAGCATTAAGAATGTAAATGTCGCTTGCTAGATTTCCCTCTCCCTCCTCCTTTGTCTGGGAGCATCGGGCGGATAGTGGTAAGAGCTGAATTTTATCCTCACAAAATTCATGCATTGACAGCCTCATACCAAGCAAGTATCTCAGAATGTGGCCTTACTTGGAAATAGGGTTGTCACAAGTGTAAACGGTTAAGATGAGGTCATACTGCAGTAGGATGGGTCCCTGTTCAAATATGCCTGATGTCTGTATAAAAAGGGAAAATTCAGACACAAACACCCAGAGGATGAATGCCATGTGAACATGAAGGCAGAGATCAGAGTGATCCTACAAGCCAACAAATCCCAAAGATTGCCAGCAAACCCCCAGAAACTAGGGGGAGGCCTGGAGCAGATCTTTCCCCACATCCCTCAGCAGGAACCAAGCCTGCTGACACCTTGACCTCAGTCTTCCAACCTCCAGAACTGAGAGACAATAAGTTTCCATTTGTTAAACTACCCAGTTTGTAGTACTTTGTTATAACAGCTCTAGAAAACTAAAACAGACAGGAACCACCTCCCGTCTGGATGAGGAAAAAAGAAATCAATAAATAAGCTTATTTATGAACAGGTTTCTGAAAGGCAATTGTCATAGTCATAGCTCTTAGGAATTACAAGTATCTCTACAATGAATTAACTTCAAGAAACAGCTTGCTCAATGCAAATTATTTTTTTCTTGTTGTTTTGGAGGAAAGAAAAAAAATAATAGCAAAAGAAAGAAAAAATAGAGAAAAAAATACTCATACATCCCACCTTTCACCTTTTTCTCACTACTATTTAGTAGAAAAACATCAATAGGTATGTTTCTAATTGCGATCAAGGGAGTTGTGTACTATAGATAGTCAAGGACCAAAGCTTCAGTCCACCTCCTCCCAATGTTATGCCCTAGAACTCCCAGGCTTCCAAGGTCAGAGTGCTTCTCATTTGTTCCCATTTCCTAATCTGAGGAGTGGAAGTAGCTACATTTCAACTATATTGTAAACATCATAGGATTGGTCCCAATGTCCATAGAGATTTTTCAAAAGAATGTTGCCCCAAGATGCAAATTATTTAATAAACTGACTCTAACATACCTTGGTCTTCCAAACAAAAATACTTCTGACTAAGAGCATGGGGGCTCTGTGAGGTATTTGTCAATTTCTCTCCTCAGACAGCTCTGTATGGCACCCTTGCATGTACACACTCACTGCTTTGGTTGACAAGTTTTTAGGACTGATTTCTCTTCAAATAATAAGCGTACCAATGCTTAATAAAAGATTTTGTAAAGCCAGCATTTTATGCATATTTTGATTTTTTGCATTACATTAACTGTTTTGGGGGCATATCTGATGGGTGATTTGTATGATGTACAGATAAGCTATGTGGCCAATTAAAAACACCTGCAAGTACACAAAGATTATGTCAACATAACTACTATTCAGTCAATTATGCAATGCTTCCAAATATCTCAATGTTTGGCAACATGTCAACCAAATATACACGTGTACCTTCTCTCTGCCTGATATATCATAGTCATTATTTTAAAGGAAACCAACATGAATTATTAAATCAAAAACACAGTCCACCCAAGTCAGTGTTTGGTCCCAAATGGTGGTATTGGGGGAGGTTGTATTGTATAGAGCCTCAGAGCTTGGCTTGAAGTCTAAAGTTACCTCTATTACACTGTGCTATGATTTAAGTTTATCTCCACCAAAATTCATGTTGTAATCTGGTCCTAGATGTGGCCATGTTGGGAGGTAGTGCCTAGCAGAAAGTGTTTGTTTGAGTCATGGGGGCAGATCCTTCTTGAATGGGTTGGTGCCATCCTAGTGTTAGTAATTTCTCACTCTAGCAAGACTGGATTACTTGGTTCCTGCAAGAGTGGATTGTTATGAAGCTGGGACACCCCTCTGGTTTTGCCTCTTTGCATGTGTCTGTTTCACCTTTGACCTTTGCCATGATGTGCTGAAGCACAAAAGACCTCACGAGAAACCAAGCAGATGCCAGCGTCATGCTTCTTGAACTTTCCAGCCTGCAGAACCATAAGCCAAATAAACCTCTTTTCTTTATAAACTACCCAGTCTTGGGTTTCTGTTATAACAACACTAAACGGACTAAGACACAGCACTGCACCCCAAAGTGCACTGATGGTATTTCATGCTTTACACTCACTTGTGTAATAACAGTTCAAGCCGAAATTAGGAGGCCATATAGAGGAAAAAGCCAAAGAAATAATTTGGAGTTATGCCACAGATTCAACATGCAGTTCACTGAACAGAGTAAAACTTTCCCATGGAGGAACGTAGGCCATGTGTATACAAGTGCAGTTAAATCAAACAGAATTACATTTTTTGGTCCTGGCTGATTCACTGCTGCTTATCTACAAAGCCACAGGATGACAATAGAGAAATTCCTGTTGTGCAACTATTATCCAAATGGTTTCATGGAAAAAAGTGTGGCCAAATGCTTTGGTTCTAGTCCAGTTTGCCCGATCTGGCCACATTCTTATATCGGGGAAGCCCATGCTCATAATGGTTACATGTATATACATCTTTCCTGATCTGACTCTATCTTTTCAACCCCAACTCCCACACTGCCCATAACCCCTACCCTCCTCCAGTCTATGGCTTTAAAAAATAAAATAAAATAAAAACAAATAATCACTAGATTTCTACCAGGAACACAGAGCTCTATGTTCCAGAGTTATAAGAGGGACAGAAACAGGTGGAGATCACGTTCCACAGAGCTTACATTCTAATGAAGAAACGCCATCTCTAGACATGTAAAGATATAGCGTCTGTGGCAGGGATGGCCTTTGGTGAACCATATCCACAGTGGAGTTGTCACTCGCAGGCAGTGGCTAAGTTTAAGGCAGGGACTACACTTCCCATCTTCCCTTGTACAAAACTGTGGCCATACAACTAATTCTTACCAATGTAATGTGAGTAGAAATGTTTTGTGACCTTCTAGCACAGGTTTTTAAGAACGCAGTGTGCCTTCTCCACTTACTATTCTTTCCCTGGTTCCTGCTACATACAGAAGACTCTGAAGCCCTGAAGGCAAAGCCTCAGGATGGAAGAATCTGGGTTTCCAAATCCCAAGTGAAGGAAAACCACCCACCAGCTAGGAACATTATCATTGAACTGTTAAGGGAGTGTGTAATATACTTCAAATGTGTTAAATTGCAGAAACATTGTGGCTAATGTTTACAGGGTCTATCACTAACCTCGCTAATATAGTATGTCAGGTGGCCACAAGCACTATGAAGGAAAGTAACACATCGATAAGGAATGACCAATGCGATGGTTGGGAAAAGTTGCTCATCTAAACGGAGTGGTAGAGGTAGACCTCATAAGTTATATGAGCAGACTGGAAGAAAGCGAGGGAGCAGGCTGAGTGAAGTTCTTGGGGAAAAGTGTGCAGAAAGAAGAAACAATGAGTTCAAGGGCCCTGAGAAGGGAAAATGCTTGCTATATCTAAGGAACATCAAGAAGGCCAGGACGTCTGGAGTGCAGTGAACAGTGGAGTGACTGGTAGAAGATGAGGTCAGAGAGGACACAGGGGACCCCATGACCTATGGCCTTGTAAGATCTTTGGACATTATTCTGAATGAGATGGAATGTAGTTGGGGGATTTGGAGCAGAAGAGTGGCAGGATATCATTTGCATTATAAGAAGATCACTGCCAATGTCGAGACTGTGTTGTGCAGGGAAGGAGATGTGAAAGCAGAAGCAGTTAGGCTACTACAAGAATCCAGGTGAGAGACGCTGGTGGCTTGGACTAGGGTGGTGCCAGTGGAGGTCACAAAAAACCATCAGATCATGGGCATTTATTGAGTATGTAGTTAATGGAATTTTGATGTATTAGATGTGAGATGTGGGAAAAACTGAGGGACAGACTTTAAGGTGACACTCATCAGTCCTAAGCTGGATGTACCTCTTAAAGATCCAATGGAAACATCAAGTAGGCAGATATTTGAGCCTGGAGTTCAGTGGAGAGATCCAGTTGCAGAAGAGGGAAAAAGAAAGAAGTCATCGGTGTATTGTGGTATGGAAATCCACGAGATTATGTGAGGCCATCTAAGAAATAAATGTAAATAGAGAAAAGACAGGTCCAGGGACTGACCCCTGAGGCCTTCTGCCATTATTTGGAGGTTGGTGGAAAGAGGAAGATGGAGTGCAGGAGACTGAGGTAGAGCAACTTGTGAAAAAGGAGGAACACCAGGAGAATTTGAATCTCAGATGGAAATAAAGAACACATTTCAAGCAAGAGAATGACTGATTATATCAAATATTGTTGGTAGTAAAATGAAGACTGAACTACTATGGGATTTAACAACATGCAGGTCTTGGTTAGTGAGAAGGACAAACCGATTAGAATGAGTTTAAGAAAGAATGAAAATAGGAGTAACTAGAATTGACAAATAAAGACATATCTTTAGTGAAGTTTTGCTGTGAAGGGGAGCAGAATAATGGGCCAGTCTCTGGAGATGTGGGGTCAAAAGAGATTTAATTTGTTTAAGATGGGAGATATTACAATATATTTTATGTTGATGGAAACGATTCCATAAAGGGGGAAATTAATGATGGTGGAAAGAAACAGAAAAAATTGCTGGAGCATGTCCTCAAAGAGGGGAAAGGCAATGTGCTCAGGCAAAGGGAGTCAATGGACTAGGGAAATGTAGGATGGCCTGGCTGCACCGAGACCTCCCTTGAGTGTTGTGGTCCCAAATAGGACCAAAGCACATGGACATTTGTTTTTCTCCAGCCAAAGGCAGCGGCTCAAATGCAGGGTGGAGCAGGCAGAGCTAGAGCAAACCAGGGTGGAGGGCTACTGAGTCGTTAAGATGAAGTTAGAGAAGGGTGGGGGAATTGAAGGTCTATCCCAGAAAATGACGTGAATGGTGGTTCATGGGATTTAATTTGGGAAATTGAGGTCACGGAGGGAGTGAGCCACAGTGGGAGGCTGGAGGGTTTGATGGATGCCTAGCCCTGGTGTGATCAAAGAATTACTGACGTCAAGCTACGAGAGGCAGTCATCTGGAAGCGTCTGATCCAGGCTGGAGGGAGGGTAGGTTGACACATCAGACTACTTCCCATTCCCTGAGGTCCAGGGCATTTCCAACATGCTCTGCAATTTACTCTTGCTATTCCTTTTATTGTGATAATTTTGAATCTCCTCTTTGGCTCTTACTCATTCCTCAAGGCCCAGATCAGACGATACTGCCTCGTGCAGCTTCCCAGGATCCTCCAAGTCATAATTAATGGCCTTCTCCACTGAGCTCACATAATGTGCTTTACTCACCTTAATGCGAAGTGCATCACATTGCATCATCATCTGTTTACAAGTCTTAACTCGCCACAGCACATGATCTTAAAGAGGACAGGAGCATATTCTACTCACTTCCTGGCACATTCCCAGTGTGTGGCCCAGAGGCTGCTCATGGCACATTCGTCACCACCCCTGCCCCGGTCCGGCAGGCTCTCCTGCCCTCCTCTCGTCCCTTCTCCAGACTCCAGTTGGGGTGCTTTCCTTAAAAGTGTAGATTAGATCATGTTATGCCTCTGCTTGGAACCCTTAATAGACTTTCCAATTGTTTATAAGACAAAGACAAATTCTTTCCACGGGATGCGTGGCCCCGCAGGAGTCAGGTTGCAGGTGCCTCTCTGCTTCCATGGCTCACTAGTCTCCCTCTGCCTTTACCTCTAGCGACCTCAGCCTCTTAGGACTTCCAGAGTGCCACATTCTCCCTGAAACCAGGGTGTCCTCACAGGCATTTCCCTCAGCCTGGCATTCTTCCTACTCTGCAGACGTCAGTTCAAGTATCATGTCCTCAGGGATGAAGATGCCTTATTAGACACTCGAAAAGCATCCCTTACCATTCCACTGGTAGCACGTGTAATCACATGCCACACATGTGGCTATTTAGAGTCATTGCACTGGTCCAAGAGCTCCATGAGAGCAGTGACCACAGGGCTTTGCTCTTTACTGTAATCCCAGTACCCGACACAGTGCCTGGCTCATAAAACACTTCATAAATTTCTTCACTGACATTTATTAAACAATAAATAGATGATTCTAAAGTTTTACTTAATATCCAGTAAAATATAACCAATTTGGTTCCCCAAGTGCTTATATTTCCTGCATCAAAAGAGAACACAATCAAATACACACACGTGCACACACACAGCCCGGCCCCCCCCCCCCCCCCCCCCCCCCCCCCCGCTTGTCTTAGTGAGTTTTTACACAGATCTTTAAAAATACCTAAGCAGACACATCAGGCTGTGGTTTGTTACTTACAATCATGCTTAATTATTAAAATAAAGACTATGTATATGTGGCTAAGCCAAGCACCAGCTTGAACGTAAATTGTCAGGAAACCTTGTTGCACACGTCAGAGGTAGAATCAATGCTCGTTAGTTTCCCTGCATGAAAGATGGCCAATAGAATGAAAGGCAAGCGTATATTTTTGGTGCGGATTCAACAAAGAGTCATTTCCTAAGCCTGTCCTATAAAGTGGAAAGTGGGCTCTAGTTGTCTACTTTCCATATCTTAATGGAATTTTTCAGACTATAAGCACTCGGATGGTAAGAAAAACTATATCATCTCTTTAGGGAAAATACCCATTGGCTCACTTTCACTCTCTCTTATAAACTAGAAATATAAATAATAGGTGTGTGTAAATGTGCCAAATAATAAGCATATATAATTTGAATATATATATTTCTCTTTTTTAGTTGGTTTTCAACTAAGATCAATGAGAATACAAGAATCTCATGAATTTTTTTATTAAAAAAAGAAAGGTTTCCTAGGAACCACTTTGAAGAAATGCTTTAACTTCTACAATAGAAAATTTTAAACAAAAGTGAAAAAAACTTATAACCTCCTTTTACCGACTACCAACCTTCAATCATTGTCACCTTCTGCCACTATTCCTTCCTCTGAAGAAATTCGAAAAGGATGGAATACAGGTCAAAGTCAAGGAGGCGTCCAGGAGGGTTGGCCCAACAGTCTCCTCACCATTGCTCCTTGTCTCCACCATGAGCAGGTCCCTGCCCCAACCAGAGCTCAAGTGCTCTCTGTGTAGCAGGGTGCACTGTGCCACTACCATCTCCTGGCCAAGGGAAGAGGATTTCTCATGACCCCAGTCAGGACATCTCCAAAGTCATCTTCCTCTTTAGTGCAAGACTCATAGCAAAAGCATCTTGAGATGACTCTGACATAAATATATTCGAGATCAATTTTAGAAATTGACGTACTCCTCAGAGTCTGATACAGACATGCTCATGACTCATCATCTCCATTTGTGCACAGGCTGCTTTATCAATCCGTGCGGAAACGTAGTTCAGTGCAGCTGTTAAAATTTACAATCACACTGCTATTTTGTGACGCTGTGTTTGAACTGATGTTGGTAATGTCACTTGTTTTTATGTTCAAGGAGCAGTCTAGTAATTTTTGTACGTGGTCTTGTACGTTAGAAATTACTCTGAATCTTGGCTATTATGCTGATTTTTCAATGGCTTTTGGCCAAGCATATTAAAAAAATTGGGCTTGACTAAAAAAAGACAGAAATGAATATTTGAAGCACCCAGTGTTTAAGTAACCCAAGGAGTAAACAAACTTCCTGCACTGTTCCAAGGGGGAAGAGAGGACATTGGCCTTATCTTGAACTTGGTCTAGTAACCTTGATAAAATTGGTTACTCCGCTCTGACCTCAGAGTCCGCAGCCACCAATGGCTGGACTTTCCCCCCTGAACTCAGTCCCCTAATGACTGAGCTCCCTGGCAAGTACCTAGACTCTCAGCTGAAAGACTGAGAGTTACACCTCAGACCCTACACTCTCCTCACTCTCTAATGCCTCATTTTGATTAAAATACATCTGCAGAGATGACTTGCATTGATTCTCATTTAGACATACCCCAATTTGGGGCTGTTATGTCCACTTTTTCTTAAGGTACTTGTGTCCTTACCCCTTAGAAAGTACTGATCCACTTTCTTTAGTCACTGTCCAAAATTTTTCTTGTTTAAAACCCTAACGCTACACACAACAGAACCTTTATCACCTCTTAAAATCCCCCAGGACTTTGCACATTTGGCCCATCCCATAAACACCTTTGTCTTAGTTGACATGAAGCTCAGGATGTCCTAGGTCCTAGTGAGGGTCCCTCCAACTTCTGCTCATTTATTCACTCAACTACTTGGTAGTATGTTCAAGGCACTAGAAGCTGACATTGACCCACACACTTACAGCCCTGCAGACAGAGGGAGAAAGAGACTTAAATGCAGAAGGATGACACCTTGACAGGTGTCAGGACCTTTCCACCTGACTCTCCATTAGTGACATGCCAGAAACCTTCCCTAGACACCTAGCTCCGGTGTACTTCTTTTGGCCTTCTGATTGAATCCCAGGTAACATTGCTTTGTCCAGGAAGGTAACCCCATAAATAGGCTGCTCCTATTTCCACACATCTCTAACTCATCAAGTATGAAGCTCCAGAAACAACACCTGATTTGGCAGGTGCTCCCTCCGAGCATCCCCCAGGGAGGTCATAAACCCCCACACTAACCCTTCAGTCTCTCTTCTCAGACGTTCAAACACCTGCATTGTGCTAGTGAACTCAGGCATGTTCTTCATCTGCCTGAACCTCAAGAAGCAAACGCACATTCTCCAAGGGACGGAGGAGGGACAATGAATGAAGCAGCCAGTGCAGAGCAATTACTGTGTTGCAGAGACGCAGGGAGGCTGCCTTCCTGACAATAACCCACATCCTGGTGGGACCGAAGCCCCAAGGGAAATTGAGGGCAGATCTTAAATAGCACCATTCTTCATCCTCTTCTCAAGTGTGTAAGGGTTGCACTAATCGTGCTCAACTCCACATCTGGAGTTTGGGCCTAGACTATCTGCAAAGCCCTCTTCTCTTTGCTGCCTCTTACTCTCCAGCCACAGCAGCCATTGTCTCAGAAACTCCAGGCAGTGACTGTTGAGGGAGGGACCCAGCCAACAAGGTAGATTTTTTCTGGTTTTCTGGAGCTCCCAAGCACTAGCTGAAACAATCCATGTCACCTTAAAAGCTCTAAGTGCACACGAAGAAAACTGTTGCCAAGCACATACAGATTTCTTGGATCATTTTCAGTTACTAAGGGAAGGTACCAATTGTTAAAGAAAACTAAAAAATACCCACAATGACTGTGAAATCTTTTCATTCCCCACTCTTTAGGTAATTTGTTCTGATTGCAACTATTTCAAAAGACAAGATTACATACCAGGGAAGCAAAAAGATGAAAAAAAGGGAAATCTGTTCCCTGCTGAGGCCATATCAGAGCTCAACCCATGTTTGGAAGCAAAGGCAAATTTTTTTTCATCCCTAATGAAACCTTGTTAACTGTGTGAGTTAACACAGTGAGAGCTGTCGCTGAGTCATTGAGGGGTCTCAGGAGGGGTAGTTGGTACGTTCTGGGATTATTACTGCTCTTGTCTTTCTTCTTAAAACAAGAGAACTTAAATATTTACTAAAAACCGTCTTTATTGGGGTACACAAAGGAAGTGGAAGAACCAAATTGAAGTCCATCATCTCTTTCAGATAGAAATATACATGACCCACATTTGTAAGAGATATTAATAGACTAAACCTCGCTTCTTTCCCTCATCTCACCAATTCCCTCTAAGAGTCAGCAACTCCCTTGTCCTACCGGGATAACAGTTTGCACTGTGGCATGTAGGTTAAGAGTGTGCTATTTGTTTACAAGGGATAATCGGTTGTTATAATTGCTGTAAGAAGCAGCAGACAAATGACCTTCAGGACTCACTGAGCCTCTCTGTGTGTTGAAAGGATCTGGGCTCCACTAATGGTGACCATCAGGCAGAGACACGAAGCTGGCTACTTCCTCTGGGTTGGAGGCAGGGATGGACACAATTACAGTCTATTCTTGCCTTGGAGTTTAATTTCTATATGACTGAAAACATCTGTAGCAAACACAAAGAGAAACAATGCTTCATAGACCCCTATTACAAGAGTAGGCAAAAAAAGTAGCTCAAACACAACAGCTAAGTGTTTGATGCCGTTCACCTACACGATGATCCAGTTAAGATTTAAGTGAGCTTCAGAACTCATGTGTCAAATATACCAACCTGTGTAAGATAATGCAGTACAGAGCTGACCTGGAGCATGAGGACATAGTTCCAGAACTGCAGACCCTAAAAATAGAGTGATAACAGAAAGAAGTAGTAGGATTTTTCCCCTAGAGAAGCTTATGCTCAGATAATAGATACATAAAGGACTGAATTGTGTGTACAACCTCTAAGATTCTAGCTCTACAAGTCATTGAGTACTTAAGTGGGAAATGTCCTGTAGGCCCAGGAAGCATACCACTGTATACAGGTATACCATTACTCATCTGATTCTTGCCCTATATGTTTTTCAGAGTCTATCTAAATGAGACTTGGTTAAATAAAAATTGATATTTTTGTACAAAGATTTTATGTTTACCTAAAAGGCAAAAAAGTATCTCTAAAGTCTTACTTAAAAAAAAAAAAAGTAATTGGAGACATTTCAAAAATCACTCAGTCCAAAATTTCTTTGTTTTACAAATGAGGAATCCCAGGGAGACTCAGATCAGTTCCTTCCAGGACTCCTTCCAGAGAGGGGCAGATGTGGAACCAGATTCTACCTGGAGGGGTTGTGGGGGAGGGCAGTAAGTCTCATTCTCCAGATGAGGAAATGGCGTCATCTAGTGGCAATTTATCAGAGTTTTCTAGACCGGCTGTGATTCCACTCCATGTACAGAGGAATGAAAAACATCTCACTCTCCCATCTCCGCTGTCCCTAGCTTCCCAAAACAAGATTTCTGGACCACTTTCTCTTCCCGTATTTTCCAAAGCCCAAGCATCTCCCAGTGGGCAGCCTCCTACCTGTCCCTTGCCTGCCAGCATTTTTTAGCATCTTCTCATGTCAAACTTTCCAACACAGCCCCAGGAAACATCTGCCTCAAGCGCCATATCCACCAGGGCTGTTGTCCTTTGAGTGTTTCTTGATTCAAGTTTTCAGCAAAATAACACTCTCCACCACGGCCTCAGGCCTTTCCCCAATTGGCATGTCATATCAAAGTTTCGTCATTTCTTACGAAGATCTGGATTATGCATTTCATTCCTCCACACTGATATAATATTTGCTTTTCCCTTCTTACTCCCAGGTTAGGACACTTCGGTTGCTGAGGACAGTTCTGTGAGCGACCATGCAGATGAGCTCCAGAGCTGTTCACTCTTCTCTCATGTTCTTGACCATTGGCCAACCTCACTGTGTTCGTGGGGCCAGACACGTTGCCCCACCTCACTCAGAACCCTAACGTTGGAGGTAGAAAACAAAATATACGAACAAGTCATTGTCTCATATGATAAATGTCTATTCTAAGAAAACGCAAAGGGAAGGGGAAAATCCATTCCGCTGAGGTTAGAAAAAGCTACACAAAAGAGGAACGGTGGATTTGAGTTCTGACGTAGGTAGGGCTTTGGCTTCTGAAGCAGTGGGCGTGGCGTGCTAAGTGGGAGTAAGGGCAGCAGAAGCAAAGGTGGAAAGTGAGGAAAGTACACCTTGTTAAAAAAAAAAAAAAGGATCAAGGGCCAGGGAAGAACACGGATGGGAAGTGCTGTGGACCGCAGTTCAGGACCAGAATAGAAAGGTGCTTAGATGCTATCCAGGGAACTTGGACTTGAGATGCAATGAGACACCATAAAATTATACGGCACAGCAAAACGACTGTGTTTGAGATCTCCAGGAAATTAAGTGCTTTACTCATCCCAGCCAATCTTGAAGCTATTTCCTTCATCAAACAGTCCCCTCATTTCACAACTGGTAAAACAGAGGCCCTGAAAATGAACCACTTGTGGGTGTGGGCACAAGAACTCAGACCTGTTGACTCCTAACCCATTTCTTTGTAGTAAAGAGCTGGCTAATTGCACAAAATATTTATTAGAAGAATAAAATAATTTTCCATTAGAAACCTTCTCAGTTTTCTTCCAATTTTGTTCCTGTATAAATCCTCCGAAAGTGTTAAATAGTCATAATTGTCCTTTTTAATCATACCATCCTCATGCAACACAGACCTGCTGTGTAAATGAGAAAATAATCGGATAGGCATTCTACTCGAAAGCACTTATATGAGAAACAGTCAGAAACTTTTCAGATAAAAGAGGTGATGAAAGAAAGTAGGCAAGTGTAAGCCACCATGGGCTGAAGAATAAAGGAGCAGAAATGGTCACTTGCAACATCAGAATAGCAGAGCTATGTAAATATTTCTAGAAGATTCTGATCCCATTGGCTTTGTGAAGACGTCAGAGGACAAGATAGTAGGCATCATTAAAAGACAATCATAGCAACCAATCCTAAGTTGGTGATCTAGAGGCTGGCATTTCTTTATATGAACTTTCTGTTTCTGAACTTGGTCAGCGTTTTCTATTTCTGCTTTGCTCATACAAGTGGAGTAACTACTTGCTAAAATCTTGATGCAAAAGGCAACTGGCCACTCTTGCTCTTGTTTTTTTATTAGCTATGTTCATTCAAATGTCAGGTCTTGCGAAGCTCCAGTCCTTTTTTCCATGCCTTGGCAATGGAACATACCACATGTGTGTCCGAGCTGACATTTTCTCCAAATGAATACCAGACACTCCACATAGAGCTAGAAGCTAAAATCATACGACGTGGTGCATTGACCGATGCCATTACCATCGCATTTTATGTCAAGACTAGCATTCCATTTACCCAGTGACCATCCGATGGAATAGGGAGCAGAATGGACTGTCACGCTTCCGAAGCTGCCAGACCACAAAGCATAACCAGACTCATGCAGCTTCTCCTTGGCCCAGCTCAACAGTCGACTCGTAGATTTGGGTGTGTCCTTTCTAAATCTTCCTCCCAGAAAAGTGGTAGCCGGGGCTGACCACAGGGACGTGGGAATGACCTGAGGTCAGGCCGCCCCTCCAGCTTCCCACTGTCACGCAGCCAGCGCCTCTGGCACTCTGCCCTTCTCAGAGCCGCCGCTAGAGGCCCTGCGGCTCGGAAGCCCAGATCATATACCTGACATCCATGTCGCATTCCCCCCTGCCAGTTGCAAACAGAGCCAGATGACCATGGAATCCACAAGCTGGGGGATTTCTTCTCCATACTCGGCCTTCTGAGAGACAGCGTCTGCTCTACGGTTTTAACTGCTCAACAATAAGAAATGAAAACCCTAAACACTGAAAAAAAAAAAAAAAGTGCAGGACTGAGTGGGCTGAGATTCTGAGTCTGGCTAAGAGCCCTGGCCCAGTACTGTACAAGGCAGAGACCCCAGGCCTCCGTTGACGGCTGTGACAAGGTAGAAGACATTACATAGGAGGACTGTTCCCAGTCATTGGAGCCACCTTTGGGGAGAAACATGCACAGAAACAAGTTCAACTGAACACTTGTAAAAAGTTGGAACATAAATGGGCACCAATCATGAGCCCAGCACTGTGTTGGCAATGATCCTGGTCCTTCTTTTGTGGGACTTACAGGTGACATACAGCAAAAAGAACTAACTGGGCTGAAGTTCAAACCAGTAAGGACTTCCCAGAGGAAGTAGTATTTAAAAAGAGACTAAGAAAAAGGTGGTAGAGAGAACCAAGGTCTTAAGACACAGAAACAAAGGGATAAATCCCAGAAAATACTAGATGTCTTTGATTGACCTAAGCAGGGCTGCCATTCTAGAACACCTGAAGCTCTGCCTGCCATTATATGGCCTGCTTAACTGTACAAAACTCTACGCAAGTCTGACCTAGTACATGGATCAGGAGCACCCGAGAAGGAGTATGGTAATATCTCAGGTATTTGCAAACTGGCTCACCATGTGATTTCAGAAGTAAGCTGTATGGGAACACAGTCATGTCCATTCATTTACATATGTCAGAGTTGAATAGTTGCCAGAGAGAAAGTATGGCCCATAAAGCCTAAAATATTTTCAATAATACCTGGCTCTATATAGAAAAAGCTTGCCATCTTCTGCCATAGCTAATAGAGACTGCATGAATCAAGTTCATGAAATGCTCGGAAGGGATTCCTAAGTAGATCACAGCCCTTCAGACTAGAAGGCCAAATGCCAAACACTAGGTACTTAAGACAGTCAAGGACAAGCAACTTCTTGGTATCACACATTAGCTCCAAGAGATGGAGAGTCTGATGACCACCCTGCCCACGACGTAGTATCCACATATTTGTGGAGGGCATTGATATCAGACTCGGAAAAGTATGTCCACTTATCAGGGGAACAGCCCTCAGCACCAGTGTGATTTCACAACAGCGCTCTGGACAATGGATTGATTTTTCTTCCTCTATAACTGGAAATGCCTTCCTGTGAGGGATATTCTTACTGGAATTCCTGGTGTGATTGATGGTTAGAGTGAAGGTGGAACCTGACAGTGACAGAAACATCATTGATGACAGAGGATTAGGAAATGGCTCTATAGAAGATAGCTGCGTGGTTGGAGGGCTCAGAGTTCAGCAGGGGCAGCTGGAGATGAGAAACAGCAACATAATTTTCCCATAAATCACTGGCTTCCTCAAGCAGGAGGTAACGGGATCCACACCTACCAGGAAGCAGGACAGTCTGGCTGACTGGACCTGGGTCCATGACACAGCCCAACATCCCCAAGTCTAGCACTTAGTGCAATGGGAATCATCTCCTCATGGGACTGAGCACCAGAGTGTGATCCGGGCAGAAGCCAGTGACACGAGAGGACCTCCTGGGGCCAGGCACTGCAAAAGGGAAACTTACGCAGCAGCGACTGGCCATGCAACATGGCAATGGGCTCATATTATAGGTGTCCAAAGGTTTTGGGCAGCAAGAGAATACCCCCATGAGAGGAGAAAGAGCAGGCAACCACCATGCCTGTAGAGAGTGGGAAAAGAGGAGTTGTTGTTCTTACAATAGGTGCTTTGGAAAGGCTGGGATGTTTGAGGCATTGGACACTCTCAGGAGGCCTTCCCAGGTCTCTCCTCGTAGCACCAGTTTGCACTGTATTTTTATTTCAAGGCTTCATGCCTTGGCCACACATCCATCCTCCCTGTCCCACTCCCCACTCATGGAGACTGTGGCTGGCCTTGTTGGCCATCTCTTGCATGGTATTTTGTGGTCCTAGGAAGTGGCTGGCTACCCTGTGACTGGAAGGTGTCTGGAAGAGTTCCATCGTCACCTTGAGCTGGCAATGGCCACCATACAGCACAGGAGGGTGGGGAGCACACCCCTCATGTTCCCTTGAGCTTGGAGCACTCAGCTGTGTCAAACCAGCCTGGGCGGAAGGTGAATCCCCAGTCAGGTCAATGTTCCAGCCCAGCCCCAGCCCCAGGCAGCAGATTAACAATAAAGTCAAACAATTGCTGGTTAAGGGATGGAAGGTCCAAACTCCACTCCCAGAAAAAAAAGACTCTGGGTTGTCAGACACAGGCAGTAGGACCAGGAGTGACTTGGGACTGGCCCATAGATCACAGAGGTAAGGATGAACAGGACCAAACTGAACATCAAGCATGTAGTCCACACGAAAGGGCCATTGCCAAGGGCAAGGTAGAAACATAATCCATAAATCTCAGAGGCAAGAAGCTAGAAATCAGAGATGCCAGGTGGGTGCTAGATGATAGAGCTGGGAGAGCACCCCCAGGGCTGCTCGTGCCCAACTGTGGCCTTCTCCAGGCGTGAGTGGGCAGGCCGTCTGAGACAAGTAAGCCAGGCCCCTGGGCCAATCACCACCTGTTAACCCTGCCTGACGTCCTGGGTGTTAGTGAGTAGCAAAAGCTATAGTTTCCAGGTGAGTATGGTATGCGATGTTGGATAGGGTTCCAGACAGTGAACTGAGCCACCTGAGACCATTTCCTCCTTCCCAGGGGCTGTGTGTCTCACTAAACAAGGCATTTCTGACCGCAGTCTTCATGGGCTCTGACACAGAGATTCAGCCTCACGGGGGAGCTCAGAGACGAACTGAAGAGCGTCTGCATGTCACCTGTAGCAAGCTGTTTGGAGAAATCTATTACTGAGCTGTCAGGTTTTTTAGATCTGCAGCCAAGGCTCAGATTCTGTTGATGAAAGAGGCCACATACATTTAGTATAAAAGGCTTTGCAATCAGAGTCAGAAAATCTGACTCAGGCTCTGCCACTGACTAGGCCCTCCAATTTCCAGTCTGTGGTGCCTTCCAGAACTAATATCCTACAATTATTCATAAATCAAGCTGTATATTGTGATGGAGCATGCTGGCAAAAGACAGGCCCATATGGACTGCTATAATCCCCCTAAAATCAATTATTAATGAAGTCTTCAGCTGGCAGATGCTGTATGCAAGGATTGGTCTGGTGCCCACAATGTGATCTTCTGTTCCCATTTACAAATCAAGGCTATTGTAATCAATAAAGCCTTGTTAAACATTACTGAGGGAGTGGACAAATGGTGCAGAGTTAATAACCTATTACACATGCTATTGTTTTTCCCTTGATCCAAAATATCCCTTTTTCTCTCTGCTGAATCCTTTTTCCACTGCGGTACTTGCTTGCACTAAACATTTCTAATTCATTTACCTCTAAAATTAGGCACTATTGGTCTACTGATTGATGTTAAAATTCAGGGAAAGTCATTTCACATTGACTTCCTGAACTGCCCCCCATTTTGTTACTAGAATAATAATGAAAGGTTTAGCCAGTCAATTGGAAAACTTTTGATATTTCAGATGAAACCAAGAAATGTTAACTAACTTGTTTTTTGGCTCATTGTGAAAGCAACTAGTTGAACAAGACTATGATGCATTTTGGTATGTGTTTAAGTCAGAAGAATCATTGTCCACTAATGGCACAAAAAATTTTCTAGATGGGTGTTCTGTATTCAGTCACAAAATGTTGTCTCGGACCAGACTTCCCAGAAGAACCTCACTCATCAGGACTCCACCATCTGAATGTGTGATGACTAGATTTGGTTCAGAGGCAGCATTAACTTAGTACTGCCACTCACAAAGCGCCCAAGTAACAGTCATAACAGCTAACCGACATAGAGAGCTTCCTCGTGCCCTTGCTGGTCTAACGTCTTTACATATACTAGCGTGTTCAATCCTTACTGTGACCTTAAGAGACACAGTCTACCACCACCCCCATTTTACACCACTTGAAAATTGAGAGGGTAAGTATATTGTCTCATAAATGCTAAACCCAGGCAGCCTCCTTCCAGAACCCTAGAACTTAGCCCTAATGTCCTTAGTGTACATTTCCATTTTATTTTTGTAGACAGCCTGTATAGGGGGAAACTTTGCATACTTGGAAACACAGTGAATTCATCTTTGCTAATAGAATCAGAGTATTTACCACTAATGGTGGATCCTTCCTCAAGCCCTGAGAGAGAAAGAGAGAGAGAGAGGAAAACAGAGTGATTACTCTGCATTCATTGCACCCCTGGAGTCTTTTCTATGTACAATAAAGAAATTCAAGTGATCTGTTAATTAGCTCATAGATATAATGAATTGTTATAGTAGGGAAAACAACAACAACAAAAAGGTAGTATTGGCACAGAGTTAAGCTGGACCCTATAATAAAGGTAGCCAGAGCAAATGCTCTAACAACTCTCAGAGCCTGGGGCTATTTTCCCATACTGTTTCCCTGGTGGAAAAGCGATCAGTTAGATGCTATAATTGTAGACATTTGCCCAAACAAGAGTCAGCCTAAACGTCAGAGATGGCAACTGAAGTTGATGGTATGTGGGTCATTGTTTTTTGTAATATGTGACACTGTTTCCGTGCACAACAGGTTGAACTTGGAGAAATTTGTTCATGGAATTTTAGTCTTAGCCAGAAGCAAGCATGAAAGCTAGGCCCATGGAGAATAAAGTATTCCTCCATGACATCAGTAGAACCGAGAAACACAAAACCTCCAAAGTAAGAAAGTAAGAAAATGATTATTCATAGTTTTAGACAATTGTTCTTTATGTTGCAGAAACCGTGTTTAAATAATTCATAGCTACATAATCAAGATCCCACACACAAACTACAATAGATTTTATCAAAGGGATTTAAAATATTAGTGTGCTAGATGTTTTTCTTTGTTCTCCCAAAGGTTTTCATATTCTTCAGAATTATAGGAGAGAGTTAAACTTTAAAAATCAACACAGAAAAATGGAACATAGATTTAAAATAATAAGAAATAAACTGCTTAACATTTAGAACAACAGCCCCTTCCCATTTTTATTACAAGGCAGAAAACTAAGTGGCTTATTTCAAAGCAGAGAGAGGACTTTAATTTATGATGCTAGTGGTCTTTCTTAGGCGTTTTCAAGTTTAGTAAGGCAATATGAAAACCAAAAGGGACATTATAGAAAAGACCTTACTATTGTATTGACTATAATAAGTATCAAAGGCAAGCCCTGGGTACAGCTTGGTTACCTGTAACACCTACTGCCCCCATGTGAGAGGAAAACTGAGTCAAATACAATAGCATTTTCCTAAGGACATTTGAAAGGTTGGTGGTGGAATTATCAGGAGAATTTACCATTTGCTGACCCCTCCTTGTCCTTCTTTGATGGCATTTTGTACCGGGAGTTACTAAAGCTTGACATTCTCTGACTATATTAACAAAAGAAACCAATCAAGACCACTGGTGAGCTGAAAATCAGGAAGGAATTGTGGAGACAAGAGAGAGGTTGTTTTTCCCAGGTGTCCCACAGTGATATTGACTAAGACATCAATCTCCTTGGCAAAGATGAACAATCCCTGTTTTCTGTGTCCCTAGGGTACAAAGGCTTCCATATCAATACTATTACACTGGCCATAGCAATAAAAGAAAGAAAATGAGATTAGTACTTAACACAAACGATTTCTTTTAATAAATGTTAGTACAGGTCCCATACATATTGATAGAAAAGAGGAAAACTGTCTTGCTATTATCTGAAGAATTTAATGGTAGTTACAAGGGAAAAGGTATACTGAAAATTGAAAGTATGCAACAAAAGGAATATAAGCAGAAGACTTTTTCCAAAAATAGTCTGTCCATGGGCAGTAAAATATATATATCAGAAAAAGAGCACCATGTATATGTTTGTACTTTCTAGTTAAGGTCACCGAACCCTCTGTCCTCTTTTATTCTATCTATCCTTTCCTCACTTTTTATACCTACTAACTCCACAAGGGTGTAATTTTCATTTTAGATACATTTTGAGTATTTGCTCAGTTGAAAACCATCCTAAAAATGCAAATCAAAAGTAGATTATATTTCAATTCAGTTCCCAAAGGCCTTATGTTTGAAAAACAAATTTGTAAACCCTAAAGCAGTAAAAATATGTATCCCCTCATTTTTATTAATAACAAATATAAATATGTCCCTGAGATGAGGGACCTATGAAAAGTTTGGTTTGTTATCCAAATGACTTAGGAACCCAGGAAGGAATGCTGTTGGAGGAGATTTTGGCAGGGATTTTGAGTACAAAACACAAAAACACACAATGGGAGTTGGAAAATATTTGGAAAACTCAAAGACAACAGCTTGTGTTCATTCTCAGCTGATTTGTGGCTAGCTTTCACTTTCCACCTCAGTGGGACTGATAGCAAAAGAGCCCTGAGGCCTGGTGACCTGCTCTGGTGGCAGCTGTTTTATTCTAAGGCCTTTGTTAAAAGAAACAGGGACCATTTTGGCCTGAGATGTCTGTGGGTTTATTAGGAAACACAAAATGTGGCAAGTAAAATAATCTTATCTGCAATTAAAGACAATCAGGCACAATATATTAGATTTATGAATATCTAGTGACATGATCTACATTTTCCAAAACAAAACAAATAAACAGGCCAAGCATGGTGGCTCAGGCCTGTAATCTCAGTGCTTTGGGAGGCTGAGGCAGGAGGATCACTTGAAGCCAGTAGTTCAAGACCAGCCTGGGCAACAAGCAGGACCCCATCTCTACAAGAAAATTGTTTAAATAGCCAGGCATGGTGGCACACACCTGTAGTCCCAGGTACTTAGGAGACTAAGACGGGAGGATCATTTGAACTTAGGAGTTCAAGGCTGCAGTGAGCTATGATGATGCCACTGCACTCCAGCTTGAGTGACAGAGCAAGACCCTATTTCTAAAACAAACAAACAAAAGAAAAACAAAAAAACCCACCCCATAACACAGAACTACAACCAAGCACTTACATTTAATAACACATATTGCATGAGTAACTAATATTTAGACTAGCGATTTCAAAGATTATAAATCTCTGAAGCCATTTCTGAAATTCCAAACCTAAGCCCTGTGTCAGAACCAATAATGGTGGAGGCACTGTGGTCCCCACAGCCTAGAAGTGGCCTGAAGCTCTCTCTGCCTGTCTGTGCCCTTCTTGTTTCCTGGCGCCTTAAGAACCTAGGTGGAAGAGCCACTAACTTAGATATTGACTTTATTACAAGGATTATTGAAACATATCCCTGACACAAAAGTACTTAAATATTTAAAGGCAACATATGCACCCCCCCCCCAAAAAAAAAGTTCTTAAGGGAATGTCTTTATCCAATTAAATGAATACATTTTTAAAAACATTCTTCAGCTTCCTATTATATCTAGATCATTCTTTCTCTCAGAGAGATAGAATCCTATACCCCACGTGCGGTTAAGTGGCACCAACTTTCACTTCTCTTCTTCCACATCTGTCTTCTGGGCTTGTCCTACTTTTATTCAGCTATGAGGTCTGGTTTGTTCTAGCCCTGGAGCACCTCTCAAATCTGTCTCTCCTTCTCCATTCCCATAGCAGCTGTCCTAACTCAGGACCTTATCAATTCTCCACCTGCATCCCAGGATGATCATTCTAAATGCGAAGGAAGGAATCATTTCACTCACACACTCAAACTCCTCCACGGGTGCTCCAGTGTTGACAGAGTCAGGTCTACACACTCCTTCTTGGGGCACCCAGAATCTGTGAGGACCTGGGCCCCCTGCTGCCTCTCCAGGTTATCTCTCCACTTGGGGAAACCACCCTGGCATTCCACGAACCCATATGCCTTTGTGTCTTTGTATTTTTCTTGCTGCTTCAAATGCCCTTCATTTTAAACATTTCCACAACCCCGAAGTCATTCCCCCTCCCACCTTTTTGGCTTGAACTCTACTCGTCCTTCAAGACTCAGCTCCCAGTCCTCTTGCGAATCCCCCGTGCCCTGAGATGGAGTAGAAACTTTCTTCTTTTTGTGACCTTAATGCATTATGCAATACTTCTTTTAAATATATATCTCATTCTATTATAATCATCTACTCACTCGTTTTCTTCACTCCCTACACTGTGAGCTCTTTGAGGACAGGGATTCTCGTTATTCATCTTTGCATCACAGAGTTCAGCTGGGACTTAGTAGCATTAAGTGGGTGTTTAAAGAATGAATGAGGCCGGGCGCGGTGGCTCATGCCTGTAATCCTAGCATTCTAGGAGGCCGAGGTGGGAGGATCGCCCAAGGTCAGGAGTTTGAGACCAGACTAAGCAAGAGCGAGACCCCCGTCTCTACTAAAATAGAAAGAAATTAATTGATCAACTAAAAATATATAGAAAAAATTAGCTGGTCATGGTGGCGCATGCCTGTAGCTACTCGGGAGGCTGAGGCAGGAGGATGGCTTGAGCCCAGGGGTTTGAGGTTGCTATAAGCTAAGCTGATACCATGGCACTCTAGCCCAGGCAACAGAAGTGAGACTCTGTTTCAAAAAAAAAGCATGAATGAATGAGGGAATAAATGAATGTGTGTTCAACTTAGAATACATGTGCTGGGGAACCCAGGGATGGGGGTTAGCAGATAAAAAGTGAAGATTTTTATATCAACTCACTTTAGTGAAACTGGTGGGTAAGCTGAGCCCAGATCCTGTTCCCAAACTCAGTTGTTCATTCATGCACTTGTGCATTTATTTAAGCAACATCTGTTGAGTGTCTGCCATGTTTCAGATATTGTGCTAGGCACTAGAGTTCCACAAATAATGAAATACACTCCCTGGTCTCCAGGAATGTCTAGCCCAGAAGGGGAGTCAGATGCAAACGTAAGTGTCCTACAGAGCTGCGGGAGCTGCAGAGAGGAGGGCAGGGCATGATGGAAGTTGAAGGAGGGTGGGGGTGTCCCACTGGGGCAATCTGCTTTATGGCAGTGCTGTCTACAGAGGGCCCTGAAAGGTGAGTGTGACAACAAGGTGGAGGAAGCCACAGTTGACCAAAGGAGATGGTATATGCAAGTGCCATGGGGCTGAAGACATGCACCACAATCAAGCAACATGGACATAATTTGAGGCAAAATTATTGCAAACTCAGGCTCGATAAGAGACCTGTATTAAAAATCTCAATTCTCTATCTGTGTACCCTTGGAACATTACCCTTTCTGTCAAACGGACATAATAATAGTACCTACCTGATAGGCGTGTTGTGAAAGTTCAGTGCAAAGTAAGTGAAACCATACTTGGGAGGTCTGTGGTATGACACAGCATGCAGGGCATGATGACTATGAGAATGGTTGCTGGAACTACAACACAGAGGAACAGCACTCGTCGCCAAGGTCATCATGACCCCAGCGAGAGAGTCTTCTGCACCATGCCAAAGAGTCGCTGACTAACAAGCTTGGGAGAAGCTTAAGCAACAAAGTGCTAAATAATCAGATTGGCATCTTAAGATCTCTCAGTTAACTGTGCGAAGGATGAATTTCAAACCAGCATGAGGTGTTCGATGAGGGCTGAGCTGAGACAACAGTGGGGCGTGGGGAGAAGAGGACAGATGCTGGAGATGTTAAGAAGTAGACACACAGGACTTGGCCACCTGCAGTTGGTGGGGCACAAAAGAAAGACAAGGTTGACAATGTGCCTCAGATTTCTGGCTGAAGCTACTGCAGTGGAAAACCATTAACCAAGAGAGGAAACATAGGAAATAGAATCAAGCTGGGGGAAAGAGGAGTTTCATTTTAGATGGTGAGTATAGAGTATCTAGACAAAGCTGCCAATAGGCTATTGATAAATGAATCTGGTACAAGTTGGACTAACAGATAAAGAAAGTGACAGCACATTATTTATTGTTGCTTCAAGCTATAGAAATAGATGTGTTCACCTGGGGAAGCAGGTAAAATCTGAAGAGAGGCGATTACTATGTCTTTAAACAATGAGGTCATGGGGACAAACTGTCTTAAGAATAAACCCCTAAAGAAGAGACTTCGAGTCCACTTCAAAGATTGAAAGAAAACCTTAGAAGGCTTTTTGTTTGGAATCATTTACAAATGGTTCAAACATTGTCCCAATATCAGAGAGTAGATCTGAAAAAGCCGACTTTAAGCCTTCACTTTGGGAAAATGAGAGTAGCCATGTTGCTGCGTAAAGATCTCAAGACAGTTCTGGAAATAAACAGAGTGCCTTAAACTGCAATGTTAAGCATATTTCATTTAGCTGGAGACGACAGAGAGTGGTGGATACGCTGAGATGGTTCAAATAAGTGCAGTGTATGAAGACAGTTGGCCTCTACTTTAAAATACTCAGGTCATGCGGGGACAATGAAACACCACCCCTCAACACTCCCTGTATCTTTGCCTTCTTTATTTTTCTGTTTAATGTTTATTGCTACCCGATATATTCTGTATTTCTTCATCAGTTTTTGTCTGTCTCCCCCACTTGCATGTGAGTTCACTGGCCACAGGCCGTTCTTCTCACTGCTGTGACCTGAGCTTAGAATAGTGCCTGGCACCAAGCAAGCAGTCCAAAGGGGCTGCATAAATCAGGGGATTTAAACTAAAATCGGGATTACACGCTACAGCTCTTTCCCGTTTGTGCAGTACATTATTTTTCTCCTGCCTTCATTGTGATTGGAGGATTGATGTTCTCCTCATTATATTAATTCTGGTCCACAGGCAGCACCCAGGTGCTAGGATAAGTCTGAAACTTAAAGCCAGTGGCATTTGTCTTGGTGTCCTCCCTTGTCAGATGCTCTGCCCTTCCCCTCCCTGCCTCCCCCACTGCCACCCATGACCTCATGCTATCTCCTGTGTTCTGGAGCGGCAGGTCCCAGCAGGACCCCCTGACCTGGACTTTTGCCTTCCTGCATCATAATTGACCTCTCCATTTCTCAGGGAAATAGAACAACAACTATTGCGGGCACCAACATGCTGCCTCCATTAAAGCCATCACATAATTCAGTCTTCATGGCAACCCTAATGAGGAGTCTATTAACACCACCCCTCATTATCAGTGAGAAAACAAACCCTAAGAACATGAATAAATTGTAAAGATAACACAATTTTGTTTTTAAAGGTCAGTTTTAAGCCCAACTGTCTCTGATCTAAAAGCCTACATCCTTCCTACAATTACCATTGCCAAGTGTCAAAGACAAACCAAGGTGGCTGTAGCTGGGAGTGGCTAAGTGCGTGCTTTCTCCTGGGGAGAAATGAGGAGATTTTCACTTCCACATGGCACTGCCTGAGACCCAATACCTCGACACAGAGCCTAGATCTCAGTGGTGGAGCTTGTGGGCATGTTAGCAGATTGGTGCAAGACATGATCTTAAACAATACACTTCCAGGCGCCTTCCTTTTAATCTCACCAGGTAAGAAACCACCTTACGTGCATCTTGTCAAGCCTGGTGGAAAATGGAGCAGAAAGTGTTTAATTAATACTATGTTGCTTTACCTCCCAACCGAGCCAAACACCCTCCAGGATCGTTAGAGTCCAATTAGAATAAACTGGCTCATATGAGACCAAGCATTTCCCAAGTTATGAAATACTTCCACTGCCTTTTATATCTCTTGACTATTTTTCTTATTAGCCATAGAATATAAATTCCTAAATCTCAGAGATAGGAAGAGGCCTCAGTGAGATCTAGCCCAACACTCCAAAGCCACCAGTTCTATTTTTACTTTATTCATGCAAGGTCTTTTTTGTGTTGTTGTTGAAATGTTTTTTCAAAAAAATTATATAAGTACCAATAAGCAATATAAGTATGGCCTTATTATGGAGGACTCAAGGAATGATCAAAACATTAGTGGGTGCTGTGCCTTTGATTGTTCCCCTCAATTTGAGGCCCTGTCTGCACAATAGTTACCTGGTGCCCATTCTTAACCAGAAATTTTATGTCATATGGATACAAAATCCTTTAAAAAATAAATATAACTTCAATGATGGATCACCTACATACCACACATTATGCAAGCACTATGTGGTCAGTAGCTCTCTTAAGCCTCAGAACACATTTATGAGGTAGGTTCTTTTTTAAATCTTCTTTTCATGATGGGGAACTGAGCCCCAGAGAGGTTAAGTAACTTGCTCAAGGTCCCACAGCTAGTGAATTAGAACCTGGGTAGTCTGATGACATTAGAGCTCCAAATCCTAATCACTACACTAACACTATACACATGTAATTAATGCTAATTCATAAATAAGAATTTTGCCTGGTGCCAATAATTCATCTTATAGCTTTTTATTTGTAACTATCCCACATGTGGATTTTATTTACTGATGAGAATACTAGGAGGATGGGAAGGGAGAGGATATTGTATGAAGCAATTGAGTAAATTTCCCAGCTTGCCAGCTCCTGGGTTTCAGATAAAAACTTGCACAATCTTTATCCTTCAAAATGTACAAAGTTTTATCGTCCAAGTTGCTGGCTTTCTCTATAACAAACTGACCTACTTGTAAAATGTGTTTGTTTTTAAATGGCCATTAAAGATCAAATCTCCTGAATGGGTCAAAGATAAAACTCAGGGTCACTCAGCACTAAAGAGACATAGGGCAACTACACCTGGGAATAGCTTCGGGTGAACCTGGTCAGATGTAGTCACACACTTGGAATAAGAAATGTGTTTGAGCAATGAGGAGGGGAGGGTCACCTTTCTTCCCCGGAGAGAGACCTTGAACCACATCCTGGTCCTGCTTAATTCTGGTGGTGGCAGAGAATAAAGTGTCTGTATCTGGGACCATAGAGTGTCTCCAGCTGCTTGGGCTGGTAGCATTGACTCGTGAGGTCAGCCAGGCAGTTTCTCAGTGCTCTTCGCTGAGCTCCTTCTCTGCTCCAAGCACTATGCTGCGAGTTAGAGATTCAGTGGTCAGCAAAACCAGATGTGAACTTGCCCTCCTAGAACTGACCATTTTGTGTTGGAGACAGAATGTAATCAAATGTCCCACTCATGAATATATCATCACAAATGTAAATAAATGCCATGAAGCAAAGAAATAGGGTTCTGTGAGAAGTCTTCCCAGAAGTGAAGTCAAAGGGGAGGGGTGCGGGATGGGCTTCCAGGCAGAGGGAACAGCATGTGCAAAAGCCCTGTGGTAGCAAGGCCCCCTCTGGTCCAGACAGCATCTGTGTGCAGATTAGAAAAATGGTACCACCTCCTTGAGATCCTGTGCTTCTATTAGAAAATTGTCATAATTGAATAATTTTGTGTTAAAACATGACTTTTTACTGCAAAGTTCTAGAAAACTATTGTTTAGACAATTCTATGTTATCTAGAGTGTCACAACCCTCTGCTTCTCAGTATCATAGCAACTAGTCACGTGTGGCTACCAAGCACTTAAAACGTGACTAGTCTAAGTTGAGATGTGCTGTAAGTACACAAAACACGTTAGATTTTAAAGATTTAGTATAAAAAAGGAATGTAAACTATCTCAATTATTTTTATATTGATCACATGTTAAAATGATACTATTTGGATATATCAGGTTAAATAAAACATATTCTTAAACTTAATTTCACTTGTTTCTTGTTTTTGTAATTTTTTAATATGACTATAAGAAAATTTAATTTAAAATAACATAGGTGGCTTTATAGCTCAAACGTCATTACTACTGACCAGCACTGGCGCACCTTTTAATGGGGTGGCCTTGGGTACTGTGCACCATGTGTGGCAGGAATGGACATGATGAACACAGAGAAACGAAAGGGGCCAGAGTGGTGTGACAAGGAGGGTGAGGGAGACAGAGATGCCAGATAAGGCAAGGTCAGGTCATGCCAAGTCCCATCTCCTAAGCCTGGAGAGTTCAACATGTTTCATCTTTGGTTCCATGCTCATGGATGCTGCCCTTGTGTTGAAGTTTGCCTAGTCCATGATTTATTTGGAAAGGATAGGTGACAAGATAATCTCTAATGATAGGGAGTGCACAGTCCAGCAGGAGACACGGGCAAGGAATTGGGCCATTTGTTCAAGTGTGAAAAGTCTTGTGACCAGCCTGAGCCCCCAGTGCTAAATAATGGTGTGCTGTTATTGATAGAGGGGGTTGGGGAAGAGAATACTGAAAGTTCAGCAAAGACCTGCATGTCACTCCTGAGAAAAGGTGTCAGCACGTGCTTTCCTACTGGTGGGCTCTTAGTCCGGAAGGACAGCGCACTGCCGGGGGGAAGCCAGGAAGAACGGAGCCCACCCTGCCGCTGTTCTTGAAGACCTCTCAATGTTCTCACGTGCATGTTTCTTTTCAGTAGGAGGCATGCACAATTGTCTTCGGCATTCCAGATGAGTGTAATTGGTGTCTCTTATCACACCTTCTAACCAGGGAAGAAACAGAGCCCTGACCCTTAGGGAGTCAGCAAAAAGGGAGGAGTGAAGTCTCCCCTTGACAATACCAAGGGCTGCAGCTGGATGAACCAAAAGCCGAAGACACAGCCTGGCAGCTATGGCGTCCCAGAGCAAATCTCTTGTCCCTGTTCCTACCGACGAGTTTCCATTCTTATCAAGATGTATCCAAAGAGCATTCCAGAATAATAATACCATGACAATATCAGCTGTACTAAGTAATTATGTACCCAACACTGTGCCAAATCACCTACATTTATTAGCTCATTTCGTCTTTTTAAAAACTTTATGGAATGAGTGGAATGGTGCCAATTTTACCAGCAGGAAAACTGATTCACAGAGAAGTTAGCAATGTGCCAAGTCTGCAAAGACACCTCTCGTTCTTCCCATTCCCCATGTGTCAAATGGGGACAGTATTGGCATCAAATGAGGTCATGAAGAGAACATGCTCTGAAGAGTACAAGGATTGGCACAAATGCACAACTTACTGTTGCCATTTTAATTGTTCATTTACAAGATTGAAATAGCCAGATTTAATATGAATAGCAGGTGTAGCACAGACCTCGTGCCAGCTCCCAAGTGCTTTGCACCTGTTAGGTCACGCAAACTTCACAACAACTCCATGAGGTAGGTGTCATGACTGTCCTCATTTTACACTTCCATTCTCTGCTGGAAGCACAGAGAGCCTGAGGAAATCTATTCACGTGTACCCGACTGCTGAGTGGCCAAGCCAGGCTTCAAACCCAGGCGACAGCTTCTTACCCACTGCTCCATCTCATCTCTCAGTTCAGGTGGCTTAGAGTGCCAGGTGCCAAACATGTACCAATGTTTCACTTGTTAGGAAAAAAAATAAATAAAATCTATAAAGATAAATTAGAACACTAGAAATTATATATATTTTGAAGTATTCAGCAAAATGGAAAGTAGCTAGATCATTATTTCTATATATTATTGACTTCAAATGAAGGTCATTTTAAGATCTATAAAGTGACCCATTTTCTGTCACTCAGAGATCAGTGTTCCTGATTTTAAAACATAAAACAATATGTAAAGTTGCTTTACAGCTTATTTCTTGCAGAGGACCTAACTTGGAGGGTAGTGTGTGCACACAATAATCCTCAAGGTCACGGTGCATTGAGACAGCCACCAATATTGCCTCAGCAGTGAGTGCCCAGCCTGCTCCGTCCCACCCACCAGAAGGTCCTCTGGAGTGGGAGAGGTGTGTCTCCACAGACCAATCTGCAGCAGGAGACACCTGTGGGCCCCAGCTCTGAACAAATAGGAGCCGGTGTGTGTTGACGTCAGCCTCAGTGTTGGCGTGACAGCCAGGTGGGTTAATCTGTTTGTGCAGATAACCTTTGCTGAACACGGAGCCTGTGCCAACATTCAGACGGGGACACCTTGAGTTCCTGCCCTCTCTCACGACCTCTCCAGTATCCTGCTGCAGTGATCATGACAGAATCCAGAAAGGGCACAGTGCTAGGGTCCGGAGGCAGACTCTGGAGCCAAACTGCTTGGTGAGGAGCCTGACCCTGCCATTCCTCAGCTGTGTGACCTTGAACTAATCCCCAGGCCTCTGTGTGCCTCAGTTCCCTCCCCTGTAAAATGGGGGTAATGACAGCACCCACCTCGGGAGGCTGTTGTGAGTTAAACGGGTGAGCGCAGGTCAGGCTCTTAGAACAATGGCTCGTGCACAAGCAGCATGCGCTGCTATTAGTGTCACCCAGAGCATTGCAGGACCTGTCACCCTCAATGTCACTTTTCACATCTTCATATTAAGATGACACAACTATGCATTAACTTTTTTTATTAAGATTTGATTCACAGAACATAAAAGTCACCATTGTAAAGCGTATAATTCAGTTTTCTTAGTCTATCGTCTGTGTTGAGCAACGCTCACCACTATCTACTCCAGGACGTGTCTTATCAACCCAAAAAGAGGCCCCACCCATAGCAGTCACTCCCCTCTCCCCCTCCCTTGCCCTCTCACACCCACTGATCTTTCTGCCTCCGTGGATTAGCCTATTTGGGACATTTCATATAAATGGAATCATACAATATGTGGCGTTTTGTGAAGATGACACAACTATAAAAGAAGCCTTTACATTTGAGAAACACAATAACAGGATTCTACCACCCTTCCCCCTAAAAATAATAAAGCGTCAGCTGCACTTGCTCATGGTAACAGCCTCTCAGTGGGCTGACGGGGGGAGGCTCAGCTGGATTTGGGGTTTTGACACATGTTAAGCTTTGAAGCTCATTTTCCATCCCACGTAGCATAACACGACACGGAGCCACAGGCCTATTGTTCCAGCTCCCTTCTTCCCTGTTTTCCACAACGTCGGCAGAGAACCCCTGACAACTAAAGCATGTGACTCAGCATCTCCCCTGCTAGGAGACTTGACCTATGGAAGGAGACAGAGGATAGAAGCTTCATGAAACCATAAAGCCTTTTGCAAGCTCATGACAGCCCCAGGGTAGGAAGCCCTGTGGTCTTAAATCACACCAGCTCTTGCTTTAAAATACACTGAGCCCATCCTTCGGCTTGAGGTGTGCTATTTCATTGCTCATGAAGAAGTAAACCCCAACATTGCTCTTGGAGAGAAACAAATAATGCAGAATAAAAGCCGTCTCAAACCCATTCTCAGTTGGAGAAGGAAACAAAAGTGTGTTTCATCGGTTTCTCCAATCTCCAAGACCTTGTGGAGAATCACAGGATGTCGGGGAGGAAACTAAAGGTAGAAGTGGATTAATGCGCCAGCCGTGAGCTAGCAGAAGAAGGTAGCCATCAACCCCTGGACCCCCAGGCGACTTCCCACGTGTGGTCAGCGAGCCCCAGAGCGCCACGGGGAGCAGCCCGTTAATCCAGACAGCCAATTAAGCCTCTAGTTTAGGAAAGCATATTGGACATGCATATTCACGAAAACCAGGCTAAACTAAATTTATATCCTATAGCTGAATCTTTTGGACACCTGGGTACAATCCAGTATGAATATTTGTCGTATTATGATGATTATTTGCATTGCTTAACCATGAGACTACATAATTTTGTTCAGAACACTATAGTAAAAAGAGTAGTAAGAGTGGACCCAAAATACCTCGAGCAAATCTTGACTCATTCATTCAATATCTTTGTGACCTTAGACAACTGCTTTTGTTTCTTTATCCTGGACTTCTTCAAATGTAAAACAGCAATGATGCAACCTCTGTAGCCCTAAGAATCTACCAAGGTTTCTTCTTACTCACAAATTAATGGGAGAATGTAGCACCAGCGTGAACTCTTTCAGGGCTAAGCTCCCAGAGTCAGACTGAAGTCCAGAAAGGGACATCAAGTGGTGACTTCGGCCCACTGAGCCTCTATTCATCAGTTAGTGGTTTAAGAATTGAAAAAACATTCCAATAAGCCACTGGTCTTCAGTCAAGTGAAGATAGGATTGAACATGGCAAGTATGTTTTCATGTAGCAATGAGATTAAAGAACAAAGTTGTACTTATCACCCTTGCTTTTTTCTTTTTTCTTTCTTTCTTTTTTGTTTTTTTAGAGACAGGTCTCACTCTGTTGCCCAGGCTGGAGTGCAGTGACCCGATTGTAGCTCAGTGTAACCTCAAACTCCTCAGCTCAAGTGATCCTCCCACCTCAGCCTCCTGAGTAGCTGGGACTACAGGCATGTGACACCACACCTGGCTAATTTTTTTAATTTTTTGGACACATAGGGTCTCACTATGTTTCCCAGACTTGTCTCAAACTCCTGGACTCAAGCGATCCTCCCACCTTGGCCTCCCCAAGTGCTGGGATTACAGGCATGAGCCACTTTGCCCGGTCTCACCCTTGCTTTTTAATTACTGTCACAAGGGCAGAGTATTCTAATATCTCTCTAGGAAAACCAACATCCTTCAGAAGGCGTTAAGCTCCAAGCTGGCTAACAGTCAAGCCACAGGAAGGAGGAGACGGCCGAGCATGAAACATAAGCTGCGTAACTAGCACCTGAGGAACAGAGAGCTAATTATAAAATGCACCTAGCCTTAGGCCCCGCTTTTATGGGTCACTTGCTGCCCTTCCTATTTGAGGATCTGGAAAAGGTTGCTTTGTTACCCTAGTGGACTTTGCCTTTCATGCCAGTGGCTGAGCGTCCAATTGCCCGGTGGTTTCTCTGATTACGTGATTACTCGGGCTGACTGGGATTTCTTTATTCTAGATGAGCCCTCTTTATCAAAGGCCCCAACGATGATCTCTGGACATTCATTCCTTTATGGCACCAAGGCTACAGATAGCAGTGAGGTCACATTACGCCCTGGCACAGTCTGCAAGGGACAAGAGGTCTACTGTACATACTGTACCTCCTCTTATGGCCAGGTGTTACCCTGTTTTATAGCTTCTGAAGAACTGACACTCCAATGCACGCTGTAAAAAATTCAGGAACAGGTCTGTAAATCACATAGTTTACATAGAAACATGTTTAAACTACCCCTTGGGATTAAAGGTAGTTTGCGTTTCCAGTGTGTGAACAGTGACCCTTAACGATAGAATTCATAAATTAAAAGCAAACCCTAATCCATGCAGGCTTCATTTCTGTCCCTGAGATTTTTCACAAGGTTTTGTTTCCCAATCCATTTGAACAAAACAAGATAGATCAGCTTTCATTGTAGTCAAAATATTTTGCAGGAGCTGACGAAAAATTCTCATCATGAGGCAGATAAGAGGGACACATGATGTCAAAACAAGGTCAAGCAAACTTGAAGTTAAACAAATAGTTCTCAGCGGGCTGTTTTGAACATCCCTTCTCTTTGCTTGTAAGAAATATAATTATTTTTAATGTTTCAAAGCATTCCCTTACTGCAAATGCGCAAAGATGAAAATCTCAGCGCCTTTGCTTATGTTCCTAAGCTTTTATCAGTTGGAGCATCCCAAGTGGACTGGGAGAAAATGTTGATCATCGCTAGAATAAAAGGAACTCTCTTTTTTAAAGTGTTTATTGATACATAGTATTTGTACATATTTATGGGGTACATGTGATATTTTGATACATGCATACAATATGTAATGATGGAATCAGGGTATTTAGAATATCTATCACCTCAAACATTTGTCATTTCTTTGTGTTGGGAACATTTCACATCTTCTCTTCTAGCTATTTTGAAGTATACAATATATTGTTGTTAACTATAGTCACCCTACTATGCTATTGAATGCTAGAACTTGTTCCTTCTATCTAAGTGTATGTTTGTACCCATTAACCAACCTCTCTTCACCACCACCATCTCCACACACCCTTCCCAGTCTCTTGTAACTCTCGTTCTACTCTCTACTCCCATGAAATCAACTTTTTTTTTTTCATTTCTTTTTTGTTTTGTTTTGTTTTGTTTTGTTTTGTTTTGTTTTTGAGACAGAGTCTCACTTTGTTGCCCAGGCTAGAGTGAGTGCCATGGCGTCAGCCTAGCTCACAGCAACCTCAAACTCCTGGGCTCAAGCAATCCTTCTGCCTCAGCCTCCCGAGTAGCTGGGACTACAGGCATGCACCACCATACTCAGCTAATTTTTTCTATATATATTATTTGGCCAATTAATTTCTTTCTATTTGTAGTAGAGACAGGGTCTTGCTCTTGCTCTGGTTGGTTTCCAACTCCTGAGCTCAAACAGTCTGCCCACCTAGGCTTCCCAAAGAGCTAGTATTACAGGCGTGAGCCACCGCACCCGGCCCAAATCAACTTTTTTAGTTCCCACACATGAGTTAGAACATGCACTATTTGTCTTTCTGTGCCTGGCTCATCTCACTTAATATAATGACCTCCAGTTCCATGCATGTTGCTGCAAATGACAGGATTTCATCATTTTTTATAGCTGAATAGTATTCCACACCTTCCTTATCCATTCATCCAGTGATGGATGCTTAGGATGATTCCCTCCCCAGCTATTGTAAATAGGCCTGCAATAAACACAGACGTGCAGGTATCCCTTTGATATAGTGAGAGTCAGGAAAGAAATTCACCCAGATTTCAAGTTGGTCCCTCAACTGACTCTGACACTCAGTTTGCTGCCTGTAGAGAGGCTGCTGCCACTTGGAAGGCAAAACACAGAGGCTCTCCTTGAATCCGGTAAGGACAAGACTTGTGGGTGGGTGTTACCATTTACACTGGAGCAGGTGGGGGAATTTTCTGTAAACTGCTCTCTGCTTTTGAAAGAATCAGAATGAACCTTTTTTACTGAGTATCAGATGAGAATTGTCAACAATCCCATGCAAAAGGTCAACAAAGGAAAGGTGTTAAACACCAAATTGCCTTTTAACGTGATATTCATGAATCTGCTATTCTCACTACTTAGAAATTCTTTAATCAGTTTTTTCTCTCTTGAGGCAAAAAAAAAAAAGGTCTCTTTTAATGTTACTTGCAAGCACGGGAATGATTTGATTTCGTTATTTCAAGAGGACTTACAAGAGGCGCAGCACTTTTAATTTGAAGCGAGGCTAAATACTTGCATGCATGTTTTCCTGTTGTCACAAACGCTGCCTTTTGTTTTTTACAGCAAATGCACTGAAAATAGGACAACTGATCGGACACCTAATACAAAATGGGACTTGATAATCTATTTAGACCAGGGTCCCAACCTCAGAACTACTGACAGGTGGAGCCAGACAACTTTGTCAAGGACTCTCCCATGCACCATAGGCTATTTAGCGACATTGCTGCCCCTGCCCACCAGATCCCAGTAGCACTTCCCCAGAGTAGCAAACGAAAATGTCCCCAGACATTGTCAAATATCTCCTAGGGGACAAAATCACCTTTGAGTGACAGCCACTGATTTAGATAAAGAGAGGATTGGGGGTGGCGTGGGGGAAACAGGTCTGAAAATAGAGTCAGCTGAAAGATCTGAAATGGGTTTCTAGTCATAAAAACAACATTTGAAATTAGAGAAACAAAAGGATAGCGAAAAAGCTGGGAGTTTCCCGTTTAGAGTCTCTGTCAACACATTGCAGTGTTGTTTTGCAAGTTCCTGAAGGAGCACCTGATTTATCTGAAAAAAGGAAATAAATTATACTTATTCTTGGTAGGATATAGTGCGTCCTAGACTAAATAATCAGCTAAATCATATTTAAGACCAAATGATTTTAAAGCTGGTCCAATGTTTGCTTCTTGAACATATTGATGATAGAAAGGAGAAAAATTTAAATGTTAACTTCTTAGGTTTCTGTTGTAACCCCACAAAGCTGATGATGGCTAGTTTGTGCCTGTTTTAGTTACCTACACTACTTTAAAATGTGCATCTGTGTTTCATCTTGTGTTTTATAGATATAATAGATAAGATTCTGTATGCAAATGTTTTGGCAAATCAAATGATCTCTTTATGTCACCTGTCTCTTCTTTCCTCTCCCCTCACCTTCCCCCAACACACATGTAGCCCATACTTTTCTGAGCTTTATTAACCTCGTTTTTATTTTCTCTGTAACTATTAATTTTAACTTATGGTTGTGGTTTCTTATTGTTTTCCCCCCCCTTCAAATCAAGAATCTCTTTCTGCAAGCAACTTTTTATTTTATATATATATATATATATATATTTTTTTTTTTTTATTTGAGACAGAGTCTCACTTTGTTCCCCAGGCTAGAGTGAGTGTCCTGGCATCAGCCTAGCTCACAGCAACCTCAAACTCCTGGGCTCAAGCAATCCTCCTGCCTCAGCCTCCCAAGTAGCTGGGACTATAGGCATGTGCCACCATGCCCAGCTAATTTTTTCTATATATATTAGTTGGCCAATTAATTTCTTTTTTTTATTTATAGTAGAGACAGGGTCTTGCTCTTGCTCAGGCTGGTTTCGAACCCCTGACCTAGAGCAATCCATCCCCCTCGGCCTCCCAGAGCTCTAGGATTACAGGCATGAGCCACCACGCCTGGCCAAGCAACTTTTTAGATAGAAGCCCAACTTGTAAAGCAGGACTCTCCCCTTCCCCTCCCCCACAGGTATTCCTGAGGCAGAGTTTGAAACCACTGACACAGGAAAATGAATTAAACTTGTAAATCCACAGTTACTATAGACAACATGAGGCATAATGATATGAGCATTTTAAGGTCAAAATAACTATATTTGTATGTGCCAGATTCTCAATTAGCCTCAGAAAAAAATTCACAGTTTTCAAAGACAGACATAGGCTGATGTTATAAGGAAGAACAACTCTCTTTGGTCTTTAAAAGAGGGGGGAGGAAATACTGCAATAAGAATTCCATTTATTGTAAGAAGCTGTTATTACATTTAGTTCAGTCAGAAGTCCTCATGAAATGTCAGCTCTCTGCTGTGAGAAGCCACCTCTCAATTTTAAACTTCACCATAACTACACTGATTTTGTATCTTGCTGCCCTGAGCCCACCTTACCTGTTTGTCTGGGGTTTCTTCAGCCCCAACGTGGTCTCACCTCGTCAATCAACCATACTTCTGTACTGTGCTTTTGGCATCTCTACAGATATTGTTCATGTCTGACAGGAATTCCCACCTCCTGGTCCTCATCAAGTCAACTGCTATGTTGTTTTGTTTTGCTTTTTTTTTTTTCCGGCATATTATGGGGGTACAGATTTTAAGGTTTCAATAAATGCCCTTTCGCCCTCCCCCCACTAGTCTGAGTCTCCAGCATGACCATCCCCCAGATGGTGCACATCTCACTCATTATGTATGCATATACCCGCCCCCCTCCTCCATCCCACGTGCCCAATACCCTATTACTGTGGTACCTATGTGTCCACTTAGGTGCTGCTCAGTTAATACCAGTTTGCTGGTGAGTATATGTGGTGCTTGTTTTTCCATTCTTGGGATGGATTATGTTTTTTTAATTTAGTTTCAAAACCCACCTGAAGTTTTTCTTGAATATTTCTTTCTGGAAAGAACTCTGCCCCTCACCCCCCATGGAATCTATATACTGAGCAGAACTAAATCATTGCCTGGCCTTTCAATTCTCATTGAAGTGTTTCAATGAATAGGTTAATCACAGGGTTATACCTAGATGACAAATTTCTCAAAGACAAGACACTACGTTTCCCCTTTATTCTCTACCTTTTGTTTATAAGACACACAGTAACTTTTCAAATAACGCTTGCTAAAATAGAATTACATATATACTTTTAAAAAATAACAACAAAAATGGGTTATCATGAACCCAGATATAAATAGGGCAGCCATGGAAATAACAGTTAAGGCAGTTGATAGAGTGTGACCGTTAATTTTATTTGTCAACCTGACTGGACCACAAGGCGCCCAGATGTTTGACCAAACATTTTATTCTGGGTGTTCTGTGAGGATGTTTTGGATGAGATTAATATTTAAATCAATATATTGAGTAAATTGCCCTCCATAATATGGGTGTTCTATTCAGTTGAAAGTCTAAATAGGACAAAAGGCTGGCCTTCCCCCAGGTAAGAGAGAATTTTCCTGACTTAGAAGCCTTTGAACTGGAACATCAGCTCTTCCTGGTTCTACAGCAGCCGGCCAGCCTTCAGACTCCAACTGGGACGGCCTTTGCTTTCTAGGGCAGGAGAGGCCGCCTATGTTACAGGGGAAAAAGGACACACAGGACCAAGGATCATCCATGGAGCCACAGGGGCAGAAAGGGACTCAGGTTTTGTGGGACCCGAAGCTTAGACCATTGGTGGGGGGCAGGGGGAGGGATCCTTTTTAGGAAAAAGAACGTGAAATTAGAACATTCTAGCTCAATGCTTGCCCAGTTTCAAGAGTGCTGGGGAAGAGAGAGCAACAGAAGGTAGAATGAGGGCTGCTGACAAATTTTGACAACCAACTTTTGAAATTATTTCCAGACTTACACGGAGTAGCAGATGCCCTCCTAAAATAAAAACAAGTCACAAGTAAAAAAGATATATGCATTTTTACCAAGGGGAAAAAAATGTCCTCAATAAATAAGATATGGCCAGTAGATACAAATACAATGGCAGCTGCTTAAAACACTGGCAAATTGTCAATCCCCAGGCATATGAATGCTAAGGGTACACACCACGACTGCATCTAACATCAGAGAGAAGGGCACTAAAATCAGCTCACTTTAAAGTCACTGGATCAAATGTAACCATTCGCACTCCATGGTGTTGATACATGCGGGCTGTGGGTGCTTTTCATGCTTGCAATCAAGAGAATGGGTTGGTTTTCTAGAAAGTTTCCAGGGCTGATAAATTTTACGTTTGTACAAATGAAAGACAGTTTTAAAGTTTGCCTGAGACTGGGAGGTCATTTTGGTTAAACTTGACCCTACCTCTTCAAGAAGCGGTAAGCTTCCATCCGAATTTCTTCTGAGTTTAACACAGGTTACTTAACACTGCAGTGGAGCAGGGTTGGGTGGAGAATAGCTATTTTGTTCTCTGCTATAACCCTCTAGCTTCTTAAGGATTCTATTTCTTCATTTGGATCCTCAGAATCTTAATTTATGGACAATTCACAATTACTAAAGCCACTCATGGCTCTTGTCTTTATTCCTTTCCAAGATGAGGTGTTCTGGGGCAGATAAAAATGACAACATGACTTATTCAAAGGGACCTAGTTTCCCTGTCTTTCCCTAGTTCCCCGAACTAGCACACACTAAAGACAGCAGGGGTCCTTGTTTCATCTGCTGCTGACCAGCACAGCCACTGTTACTGAAATAAAAGTAGATGTGTTCTATTTCCCGCCATGAGAATGTAAAAAATGGTGGGCATTATGTTGGGAAAAGTGATACCACCAACGAGTGACATGTTTAGCTTTGTTATAAACCTCACTAGGATGAACCTTGCTAAGGAAGGCTGGCCATGCTTCTATATTCAGTACCTGCTATCAGGCATTCTTTCAGCCTGCTCCCCATCACAGAGCCTAAGGCGAGAAAATATCATGCAGAGCTAGAGTCCAAAGAGCGAGAAAGAAGCTACAAATGGAATTGATGGCAGTCATCACAGGCAGTAGAAATAGTGACATGGTTTCCATTAGACTCTCCCTCACTTCAGTGTCATTACAAATCACCTACTAAAATCAATCCTTCCCCAAGCTCAGAATAATGTGCATAGTTGGCTTGTAAAGTGATGAATTTGATCCATACACCCCAGATTTTGTGCGTGTGTATATATGTACACACATACATCACACACGCATATGCTGTAGACTCTCATTATTCGTGGTACTTATGTTCTGTAAAGTCTCTGCAAACACTGAATTTGTGAATACTGACGCATTGCTCCTAGGGAGAAATATGGGGTTAGGTTCCTACGAGCCTTTGTTCACAACATCTCTCTGAACTGATCAATACAAAACCTTGTTTTAGGTGTGTATCTGTTTAAAGACTCCTTATATGATATATACTGTTGATGCATTGCCATGGAACTCACAGCCAACAGTGCTGTCACTCGTGGCTGAATGAACCTTATCTATCACACGTAATTTCTCTGTAAGGCACTCCTCAGCCTTCTTGGGCTTTGGAACATTAGCCAATACTTCAGCACCATGCATGGGGCCATTTTAAACACTGAAATCACCAAAAAGCACAAACATGTGGAGAAAAAAGTGGCAATTAGGTAGACTGTGTAAAGAATATTTGTTTACATAGAAGAACTGAAACACGGAGGCCGAGTGTGGCCTTGTTTGTCCTCAGCTGAGAACATGCACAATAAGCAACTCAAATTTGTCACTGCTCTGCTCATGTCTGTGAATGACCGTGACAGCAATGCAAGTGCTGATTTGGGGGTTACAAATAAATTGTCATCAGTAGACAAATGCACAAGTACAGACTCTGCAAATAATGAGTATTAACCATATACATTATATATATATATGTACATATATATGTGTTTGTGTGTGTGTATCTATCAGTGTCATTACTTTATAGTCACATTATGATTCAATCAATATTTATGGATGCCTACTATAGGGTACATGGTTCTGTGATAGATGCTTAAAGGGTGCAAAAAATATAATTCACAATAGCTTTCCTCAATTATAGATTATTGGGGAGTCAAAGAATTTGTGTATGAAACAATAACAAATAAAGCAGGAGAAAGCCAGTGTTGGCTGAGTAACAGAAATAATACATGTTATATAAAAGTTACGCAGACTTTATTCCTGTCATGACTATGTCATGAATTATTTTTTACATAGACTTCGGAGGAAAAAATAAATTTGAGTTTAGATCTGTACTGTCCAATTATGATAGACACTAGCCACATGGGGCTATTTAAATTCAAATTAAAATGAATTAAATTGGAAATCAGTGCTTCAATCCCACTAGCCACATTTCAACTGCTTCATAGCGACACGTGGCTGGTAGTTACTGTACCGGATGGCATGGCTGCAGAACATTTCTATTAGTACGAAAAGTTCTGTTGGAGACTGCAGATTTAGATTCTATAATTTATATATGTTAAAAAACAATGAGGCAAAAATCACAAATACAGAAACATGTCTCATTTGAGATTATTAAAACTACAAATTGCATAGAATATTTCAGGTTTTGCCCTTACGCACTTGAAAAGGACACTTTCAAGCTTGCCATTTCTTGCCCAACATTGGCAACATGTAGGGTAGCAGCCTGGAAACACCATGAACTTTCCACAGGGTCATCAGATAACAGTGATGTATCTGTGATAAATAAACAGCAATCTCCTGACACTACGTGCGCAGCAAGAGATCATGACATGCCAAAAATAAACGTATTCCATTTTCCTGACATCTTTCTCTAGCATTCGTGTTGATCATTTCATTCTGTTGGAGGCACTAAAAGTTCCATGTACTATATGAGCCCTGGAGAATGAATCAGAAGACAGGGCTGGCTGCTTGATCCGATTAATCACAGTTTCATCAGTCACTTATTATGTAAACTTTAGTACACATGGATCAGGAACTTGGCTTTGAACTGTGCTCCCACTCACTTCTATGGAGCCTCCCAAGTGCCCCAGAATTTCCAAATGTCGTCCCACCCACTGTGGGACTCCAGGAACCTTGGGTCTCCCTCACTGCCAGCTGTACATATGGCAACCACTGCGTGAGGGCACAGGCGGGGTGGGGGGGTTCCCCACAAATCCTACAGCACTTACACTTTAACCAGGAAGGAAGGCGCAGGTCCAATTACTTTTCAGATGCTCAAATTTTAAAAAGTATTCTGTAATTATCAATTGCTATCCTACCCTTTCATTTCCAAACTCTCTTCTCACTCCCCACCCCAGCTTAGGTGGCATTTCTCCTGGTAGAGGAAGACACGGGGGAATAGAAACATCTCTGGAAGTAGACACAACAGTCTACTTTAGAATTCTTTCTGTCTTGCACTTGGACCTGTAGCTTCTAAGCCTGAAAAATTAAGAACTTGCCTTCTTTGTTCCCAAGTACAGTTCTGATAGCTTTCCCAAATCTCCCACCCAATGGGGGTACAGTCACATGAAGAAGAAAAGAACATATGAGTTGATTTCTCAAGTTTATTGTCCTATCACAAACACCAACCTGTGGAGTGAATGCTTCTTTAAACATTCACATTAGTCATCAGTCTTACTTAAATTGGTATAATGGGTTGTTCCAATATCTGAGCAATTTTCTATCCCATTACCATTAGTAGCCATAAAAGATATAAGGAAGTAGCTACTTGAAGGCAGAAAGGCATATTTGGTCAGAGCGATGAGACAAATACACCTGTGATCAAGTAGTTTGGCTTGGAAAATGGATATATCTTTCATGCATGTCCTAGTCTATAATATAGCTCTTTTTTAAAAAATGGCTTAATTTAGTCCTGAACTTCTAAATTCACATTCAAAGATTACTTGGGGAAAGAGAGTGAAGAAATGGAGATTATACTCCCTGAAACTTGTGAGAAATGTTCTCTCATCTACCATCCCATGCTTTAAAAAAAAAAATCTAAAACATCAAGGAGTTAATTTTTTAAGCTCCATCATCCAAGAGATGGTGCCAATCTCTAATAGATTTAATTTTTATAAAGAAATTATACAGATTCCATATGTGATTAAATTAAAGCACATTAAGTTAGGAACTCAGAGAACCTGCCTCCACCAGTATTGGGAATTCAACCTATTGTCCTTGTAACACATGCTCTTCAAAAAAAAGGACAAATAAAATTTTCCCAATTAAGTCCCAACTGTAAACTTTTCTGAATATGCTATTTTTTTATTTGTTACGAAAACTGCTTTTGAGCACAGCTAGCTTTTTCCTAGTAACAACACAGTTGCACAGTTGCCTGTCTTCACTTAGGACATAAAAAGTGATGTTCATTAAAAAAATAGAAGATTGAGCAGGCAATTTAAAATATAATAGAAGCTACATTTTCATTTTATTGGTTACTGGTACGAGACTCCAAAGATTCCAGCTCCAGGTAATAGATCTTGTAGGAAACCATAGAGTGGATTGGGATTAGTATTTTCAGTGATGAGGCAATCTGATTCCTCCTATCACTCACATGTGAATTACAGACGGACAAAGTTCACACTGGGTTACAATACTGCCAAAGGAAGAAAAGATGCCATCTTACCAAAATATGGGTGTGCACGTGTGCTCACATGCGAATGCATGCATGTGTGTTGTTCAGCCTCGAAGGACATTTTTCTATGCTTCTTTCTCTCCTGGCCTCTGACTAGTTAGCATTGCGTTTGCAATTTCCACTCAGTCTCTGAGCCCGCAGTGACTACAGTGAGAGGGAGAGAGAACGTCGATGTACACTCATTTCTTCCTCCACAGGCTCATGTGAACAGATAGCATTTCTATTTCTGTGTCACTGAGTCTATTGCACCCGGCATCTTCTAGGGTAGGCTGTTAATGCTTACTATGAATAATATTGTTTTAAGAAGATATAAAACACTATAGTTACACAGCAGGCACACTGGGGAGTAATTATATAAAGACATTCATCTTACATCCTGCAAATAACTATTACAGTACTTACAATATTTACCTACAGTTTTTATCTAGCTCACATACTTACAACATAGCATTTTCACCCCCTCCTCTACAAGACAAAGTTACTTTTGGTAAAAACATAAAATGAAATAAATAATAATAGACAGAAAGTCAATGCAGTTAAACTTTTCTTTTATGGAACTTTGTATCTATAACCATTCCAGTGAAAATTAATAAGTGATTTTGATAAAGCCAAAATATTTCCAAAAATTAAAATTCAGGTGACTTTTAAATCATAACACTGTTGTAATGTTTTCTTGATTTTTTTCTGTAGTTTTAAACTAATTTACAATTTAAAAGAAGAATGCACTTCTATTTTAAAGAATGAGTCAAATTCAGAACCTATATCATGTAGGAATTAGATTTGTACTAACCAAACAACAATATTACACCCTGCAGTGAGCACTGCTTCACTGTTTTTAATTGAAACACAAATAAAGGCAAAATGATCACAAAAAATGAAGAGTAGACATAACTCAAGTTCTGTTTCTTCATCTTTATAATCTGTATGCTATCTTGTTCATTTCAAATCTACTGTTTAAATGCAGGCATATGTGGTACCCAAGGGGCTGGAGACACAAACTTTGTCACAAGTGAGTTTAAATTCCACACTGTTACAAGCATACTCCAAGAATAAGCATTTGTAGCTAAAGCTACATGTGCTGGGGGCTCACTGGATAGTTGGGAATTTTCTGAATTAACTACCATGTAACATATATCATGTTTATTAAAGAACAAGTAATAAATATATGTGAATTTGAAGCGCATATATATATATATATATGATTAAAACTTAGTAGTAATCATAAAAATTGTTCAGAACTTAAACAACAGATTTCCTTCAAGGAGTATTTTATCATGGACCTACCATGTTTAGAATTGCTAGCTCATGGGGATGATAAAAAGCAGACTGACTTGTAGTCAGTTTTATTATTGTTTTTAAATTCTCTATAGACAAAGCATCTCTGTATTGTTGCACAGAAAGCTGCCCACTCCCAACACCCCTCTCTCGGCACATCACCAAGTTCCACTAATGCATCTAAGGGAATATGTGGTTGCAGAAATGCAATTTGCAAGCAACTTAAAAAATATTGGAATAGGTTCTGAATGGTCTATCTGGGCCTCCATTGGATTTGTGACAGTTTCCTTTAAAGGTATAACATGTCAGGTATCATGGTTGGCACTTACTCCACTTTAAGAAGTTTGGTATTAATTTAAAATTTAACTAGTTTTCCAAAGTAACTTATGGTACTTTTTTTATCCCAGAATTTCTCTAACTACTTTTGGAACCTTATTTATATTTTCATCATGGACCATGTTATAAGTACTACAACTTCAATGCCTGCAGTTTCCTACTCCTACGTATTGCTCTCTTCAAACTGTTCATTCAAGCACTAAGGGCTATCCTCCTGCCTTCTAGATCCCAAGATTTGGTCATATGATGTTGGTCATATTTCAAGAATATATTCAGAGAACTTCAATGAACTCATGTTGGTTGTTCTACCATTTTTAGATAATTTTTTCACCCCACCTCCTGTTGTTAATTAAACATAAACTAATTTGAGAAAGGAGAAAATAAGCCTCAAGCTATAATTGAAGTTTTATTTGCAAATAATAAGCCAACACATTCAATAGTTCAGAAGCTGTGACAATGTACCAGGATGCTAGGATCACGAGGCTGCCTTCGCTTTGCATTTACAACCTGGAATGATTGAGTAGCAGTTGGGCTCTCTCCATTGAGAACACAAACACACCTGTGCTTCCTATTTATGTTCACCTGCTGACTAACTAATACTCCCACAATGACTTTCCCGACAAACTACTTTACTGTCATGTTTTAACCTATTAAATTCCCACTGTACCACAAATGTATTCGTCCCAATCTATCTTATAACTGGGTATAAACAGTGGGCTGCTAGAACCAGCTTGTATCAGTTTGCAAGAGCTGATGGTTGGGTAGCATCTATTCCCAATTTATGTTTAATGGTGTTGCATTTGCTGTTTAAAAGCAGCATGGCAAAAATATTTACACCACAGAAAATGGCAAATGCCACAAATCAGGGCTTCCCTTCCTCCCACCCCGACCAGAGCTGATTTTTAAACATTGACCTGCATACCATTGGATAGATACATCTGTCATTGCTTCACATAGGGAAATTTATCCACACTCCTTCCTGTCCTACCTCAAGTATGCCTGGTGAAAACCACAGGATACATATGCGCGAATGGTTTAAAGGATACAAGAGTTCACTTAGAGAACGTGATGAAGACCAATTCTACCTTCCCTCTCCACAAAGTATGTGGAAGGAGAAATGATAACCAAGTGCACTAGAAACCAAGGTAACTGTATTCAGTGTCTAGTACAAGAAAGCAAATGTCCTCTGAGCCGTGAGTGGGTACTGGCCAGGATCCCGGCATGGGCATACTCAAAGCTTTAGCTGAGAACAGTTTAATGAAAAGATTATTTGCAACGCTGTGAGCAGAGTTGAGGGAAACAACGAGGAATGCTGAAGCATCCAGGTACAATCGACAGAGGAGACAGGAGCCATCACTACCCCTGCACCAGCAGGGGCAAAGGGAGAGGAAGCCGTTCTTGGAACCAACCAACAGGAGCTCTAGCCACAGGGAGAGAATTTTCAAGAACTAATGGCAAGGCATGCAAGGATGGGGCAGAAAAACAGCCAGACTTCTATCCTCTTCCAGTGCCTCCCATTAGCCAAACCAAGCAGAAAGCAGAGGGCAAGAGCCCAGATTCTATAGTCCATGAGTTCAGCTCCCTGATGCAGAGCAGGACACAGCAGGGTGCAAGACAGAGCTGGGGGACTGAGGCAAAGGGGAATCACCCACCCAGGCTCATGTTCATTTCCTTCCCTTCATTCTACATTTCTTCTTCTACCTATCTGTAGCCTCAAGAACAAGTAGGGAATCGAATCATTTAGCCATGCACTCACGTGTCCTGAAAAAGAATTAAAAAAATTTTTTTTTAATTCTGATGAGAAAGAGGACTGTGAGAGAGAGAAAGGATTTGGAGTTTAGCTGGCTGTGGCTATCATTTCAAGCAGAACTCAAATTGCAAAGCATTTTTCATATTTTATTAGAAAAACCATACAGATTGAGAAAATACAGAAGAATGGTGTAAATGGACTCTGGAATCATCTTGAACAGGCAAAATGAAGCTCAGACATACCTTTCTTTTGACACAGAACCGCAGTGTCATTCCAATTTTGCAGAGCCTGACAAATGGACAATTATGCCAGACAGTTCTGAATCACTTAGCTTGAGTGTGTGTTAAGGATGCTTTCTTTAGTTTGGTGCTCCATGGCTCATCCTGAAGAGGTACTCCAGCTTCTACTTTACCCCTACAGGCACACAGAAAATGCATTTTAAGATCATAAAATTTGTTACAATGCCCTGGCCCTCAGTAAAGTTATAATAGCAATCAACTCTGGCTCAGAGAATCTCTACCTAACAAGCAGACTGTCTACTCACGTCTTTTGTTAGTGTGCTAGTTGGCCATGGCTGCCATAACACAGTACCACAGACTGGGTGGTTTAAGTAACAGAAATATACTTCCTCACAGTTCTGGAGACCAGAAGTCCAAGATCAAGGTAGTGTCTTTTCCTAAAGTCTCCCTACCAGGTCCCTTCTCAATGTGTCTTCACACGATCTCCCCCCTGTGCGTATCTGTGTCCTAATCCCCTCTTCTTACAAGGACACCAGTGATACTGGATTAGGGCCATACTTCAATGACCTAATTTTAACTTAATCACTTCTTTCTTTCTTTTTTTTTTTTAACCTGGAATCTTTGGTAGAATTAATTAGTCACCTCTTTCAAATACAGCTACTTTCAAAGGTTCTAGGGGCTCAGACTTCAACATATGAATTTTGGGGGACACAGTTCAGCCCATAACAGTCAATAATTATTTCTTTTCTCCTGTGCTCCCCACGCCACCATGGCTTCCCAAAGGGAGGACATTTTTGCTCTGGCCTTCCCTCAGGTGAAGACCTGCTCAAAATGCGTCATTCCTTGGTCCCCTTCTTTCAGGCCATGCTTTCTTTCTACTTTCAAGTAGTATAGCCAAATATCTGACAAACTATAGATGACAAACGATTTGATCCTTTTGGTTTGTGAGCGTATCAATCTCCCAGGTAACAGGAGCTTTCTGGGGACAAGGCTATTACTGAAATACGGGATAGAATGGCAAGAATTTCAGGCATCTTTAAAGCTGGGCATAGGAATGCTTGAGACAATGTGGAGATTTGCACTTGGCTTCAAATAAAGAGATGTGTAGAAGGGGCCAGCGCAGGGCCTGTAACAGGGAGAGATCTGAACCCTCGTTAGTTCCCTCTGCTCCAGGGACCCGCCACCGTCCCCAGCCCACCATGGCCTGTCACCTGGACCACTGCCCCAAATTCCTACACAGCCGCTCTGTTTTCATGCATACTGCCTCCCATGCCCTCTCCATTCAGTCTTCAAAGTCATTTTATGAAGGAATTTTATAAATAATTTTTCAATTTCGTCATTTTGAATGAGATGATGCCACAAACTCCATCCTATCCCCAGCCCCCACCCCAGACCTCCTTAAAATCCTCAACAAATTCCTATTACTCTTAGCAAAATATCTTTACTTCTAATCGTGGTCAAATTTGGCCCACTGCATGTTTTTGCACAGTCCTTGACCCAAAAACAAATTTTCCATTTTTAAATGGTTGAAAAAAAATCAAAAGAAGGTTTCCTGACAAGGGAAAATTACCTGAAATTCAAATTACATGTGCTCCATTGTCCTTGTGGTTTTCACCTATACAGGTTTTTTTAGTCATAAGAGCTTGAAATGCAAAAACTGTACATGTTTGACCTTATACAGAAAACTGAGTTTAAACTTTTAACAATTGAAATGTTATGGCAATGTTAAAGAGTGTGATGGGTATTGTATTCCTGGTTGGTACCAATGAAGTCTCTTGAGGCTTGCCTTTCTTTAGGCTTAAAGTCATTAGTCCTCTAAACTGAAAACTTACCCTTCCCAACCCCCATTTTCTCATACAAACAAACATACACAACATGCCTGCACACACAGACTTACTTTTGTGTAACTATGGTTCCCCCTGTAGCTACCCTTCATTACACCCACCTGGTATCTAAAATAAAACTGGGAGTCATCTTTGATTCTTTCCTCTCCCGCTCCATGAGCCATTTGCCTCAATCTGCCTCTTTAAGAACCTGAAATCCATCTTCTTCTCCCCCTACCCACTGCTGCCTATTCCAGCACTCAGCACTCTGCACGAAGTCTCTTCCCTAAAGGCTCGGACCTATTTTCACTCAGTATTTGTGCATCAGCCCCTGACAACTCAGTGCCTGGCACTTAGTAGGTCCTCAATCACAATTGCTAAAGGAATGATTTTCTTACACAAACTCTTCATTCATTTGCAAGACAATATGGCTGCCCAGGTGGTATAACTGGCAGGCAACCAAATGGAGTGCAGAAGTGATCAAATGCACTTCCCTCACAGCATGACGAAATGCCAGAAATCTCCTCTGGTGGAATGGATTTAACTCCTGAGCTAAAGCACTGTGTTTCCAGGAGGCTTGTGTTAAAAATCAAATAAGTTCTCTAAGATAAGAATATTCACATCCGATCAATATATTTCGTCAATTCTCAAGGTCCTGAGGAAATGGGACGTAGAACGGGTGAGTTGTAACAGCTGATTAGGCCAAGTGAGATCCACAGCACAAGATATGGCCCCATGGAGGGACTAGGTCTGAAAGAAAATCACAGAAATAAAACCCAGGCCATTTAGGCTTTTCCCCTAGAATCAGATGAATCAGAAGAAAGAAAATCCAATAATTCATGTTCGAGTCAGAAACAAGAGAGGCTGTACTTCCTGCCTGGGGCCATAGCCTCTCACGCCCTGCTTCCACTTGGAGCGATAATTCTCATTCTAGACATGAATCTAGTAAAACCCTGTGCTTGGATTTCCTGGAATTTTTCTGACTGTGAATATGGACTCGTTCCCAAAAACTTCCATGTTCCATCTTCCCTCCTGAATGGGCATTTTCCACTCTGGGAGAACCACACTGCCGCGAGATCTGCCCAAGTGGCAGGTGAAGATTTATCCCCACACTGATATATGAGACACTGAATTCACTTTTTAATTTATTGCTTGAGTCAAAATATAATGAAATAAAAGCTAATAAAATAATCTAGTGGGCCAGAAAGTTTTCTATGTCTTATTTGTAAGAGTGCTCTAAACCAAGTTGAATCATCTCAAGATCTGCCAGATGTCACCAGTCGCTACAAGTTGCTACAAGTCACTGGGCTTCTCTTTCCCTCCCTCTTTCTCTCCATCCTCCCTTCCTTTCTTTCTTCTTTTTCTCCCTTCCTTCCTTCCTTTTGTTCCTTCTTTCCCTTCTGTTCCTCCTTTCTTTCTTTCCTTCTTTCTTCCTTCCCATATTAGTTTGCTTGGGCTGTCATAACAAAATACTATAGGCTGAATGGCTTGAACAAAGGAAATTTATTTTCTCACAGTGCTAGAGGCTGGAAGTCCAAGATCAAGATGCCAGCAGGGCTGGTTTCCTCTGAGGCCTCTCTCCTTGGCTTGCAGACGGCTACCCTCTTGCTGCCTCTTCACGTGGTCTCCCGTCTGTGAAGACCTGTGTCTCTCCTTGTGTCCTAGTTGCCTCTTCTTATTGGGACATCAGTGAGACAGGATCAGGGCCCACCCTAATGACCTTATTTTGATTCAATCACTCTTTTAAAGGTCACAATCTGAGATACTGAGGGCTCAGACTTCAACATATGAATTTGGCAGGGGGAAGAGGGGAGACATAATTCAGCCTATGACACTCTCCCTTGTTTCCTTTCTTCATTTCCTTCCATCCTTCATTCATTCAACAAATACTTGTTGAGGGTTTACCCCAGGCCAGATGCCACGAAGAAGAATGAGACAAAGACAATTCCACAAATCCCTGCTCAACCCAGACAGACAGACGCAACGCACACACACAAACACACAGAGAAAATGGTTTTAACAGAGCTCTCCTGTTTCAGGAGAGCAGCTTCTTGGATGGAGACCACTGTTGGCTCTTGTCACCTTACAGTTAGTGGTGCAGAATAACTGATCCGTGTGGCAAGGTAAATAAAGGCCAAGGCAGGATGGGACAGTGACTGCCACTGATAGGAGCTTGACCCCTGGCTCTGCCTTTGACTTTCTGAATGACCTTGATAAGAAAGCTGAGCTATAAGATCCTCAGGTGTAAAAAGGAGGGGTGGGGCTAGATGCCTACCCTGATCCTCTCAGTCTCAGCTGATGATGTTACCTTGAGAGGCCCTTGCATCGTGAGCAGGGCTCAGGGATTTTAAGGAGGAGCCCCAGTCCAAGGTCAGAAATGTTAAAATGAAAGCAGGAAAAAAAAAAAAAAAACCTAGCTCTTTTGGAAACGCTTGTCAACCAAAGAATATGAAACAAACGTAAGCAATTCGTATTTCCACTAAAGTAAAAAAATTCAAGTTGCTTTTCTGGGTCAGGCCTTTCTTTGCAGGAGCAAAGCCGGTGAAGATGTGAAAGACTTTGGAGTCACGGGAGAATATTCTGCAGAGAAGCAGCGCCCCCTGCTGGGATGAGGTGTTATTGCTTGTAATAAGTGAAGATCATGACGACTGGCCAAGCCTGGGTTTTAACCGAATATCAAATCCAGAGCATTAATCTTAATTAGAAGCTGAGTTTTCAAGACCACCAGACTGTGGAAAGATTTCTCCACGGGTTAATTTTAGCCATGTCTCAAGTTTACTTTTGCTTCAAACTGTTCATCCATGCTATACATCTTTCTTCATAAATCAGTCTCAATGATACGTACTAATAAAAAACACTTAGTCAAAATGTATAATTTAGAGTACACAGCTAGGCTCACAGATCTGAAGTCTCCTTTAGTTCAGACTCCATTAAGTAACTTCCCAACTCATCAGACTACCAGACCTCCAAGTCTCCTTCCAGTTTTATAATTTAACTGTATGGAGAAAATCACATATTTAATTGAGTTCTATTGAACATGGGGTATTTTATATACCGAAGGATATACAGAAAAGTTTAAGACATGTCCCTGATCTCTTGTTTTGGAGACTTAGCATGAAAATATACAAAGATAAATAGCAATTATAAGAAGTAAATAATCACACCGGTCAACAAATAAAATATGTACAAGAGTGGTATGGGCAAGAACCATTTTGAGAACCAGTGTTTCAGGCTGAGGGCCAGAAACGGTTTTATATAAGGAAGAGTTTCTTGAGCCACACCTGGCAAAATGACAAGAATTTTGATGACAATCAGGGATAATGAGAAAAACTGAAGCAAGTATGAAAAAATAGAAGCAGAAAACAGGTTAAAAGTTTTTGATAAGAAAAAAATGAAATGTGCTTGAGAAACACCAGGAAGATCAATTTAACCTGAGTAGGACTTTTTAAGAGAATACTTTGAGATAAGGCAGGAAAGGGAAGCTGAGACATGATTAGATGATTCCGTAAATGCAAGGATAAGGAGTTTGAGCTTATTACTGTAAGCAATTGAAAAGCATTGAAGATTTCTGGGAAGGAAAATAAAGTGATAAAAACTGTGTCTTAAGAAGACTCACCTGGCAGTCACAAGTAGGATGAAATTATTCTAAGATAGGAAAAGATGCCCTGAATGTGTAAAAGGCACAGAGATAAAAAGAGGGGTTTCAAGGTCACGAATGTGTCTATAAAAGCAGAAAAGAAATCTGACTCTTTAATTTTTTTTTTGTATCAAAGAATATATACTAACTTAAAATAATCCAAAGGACTTACATGTTAGACCTGAAACTATGAAACTACTAGAGGAAAACACTGGGGAAATGCGACAAGACATTGACATGGGCAAAGAGTTTCTGGGTGAGACTCAAAAGCACAGGCAACAAAAGCGAAAATAGACAACTGGAATGATATCAAGCTAAAAGGCTTCTTAACAGCAAAGCAAACAATTAACAAAGTGAAGAAACAACCTACAGAAAGGAAGAAAATATTTGCAAACTATCCATCTGATGAGGGGTTAATAACCAGAATATACAAGAAAACCAAACAATTCAATAGCAAAAACAAAAAAGAAAGAAAAAATTTCAATTAAAAATGGACAAAAGGTTGAATAGATATTTCTCAAAAGAAGGGGATACCCAAGCCAAGTGTGGTGGCTCACATCTGTAATCCCAGTGCTTTGGAAGGACAAGGCAGGAGGATCACCTGAGGCCAGGAGTTTGAGATCAGCCTGAGCAACACAGTGAGACCCCATCTCTACAAAAAAATTGTTTTAAATAGCCAAGCATCATGACATGCACCTGTAGTCCTAGCTACTCAGGAAGCTAAAGCAGGAGAATCACTTGAGCCCAAGAGTTAGAGGTTACAGTGAACTATGATGACACTCTAGCCCAGACGATAGAGCAAGACTCAGTCTCAAAAAAAAAAAAAAAAAGACATACAGAAGACCATCTGGAGTGCTCAACATGGAGGCAGCCGTAAGGTGCCTTGGTAGAGTCTTGATACATCATCAAAGGCATAGTCTTTCCAAGGTGGTTCATCAGACATCTCTTTATACTTGTTCCGTAAACATTCAGGTGCCCAACAGACGTTTTGGTGCTGCTGCAAAGCCTACAAAGAAAACAAACAAACAAACAAAAAGGTGCTAAAGGAAAAGCACCAGATGAAAAAAACGATGTAATAGAAAAAATAAAGTCATACCCATCCATGGAAGGCAAACCTCAAGATGATGTCTATTTAACATCTTCTACCCAAGGCAGATAGGTGAGGTGGAGAAAGCTATTTACTTACTTAAAATTTTTCAAGTTCTTGATTTTACTAACCCAAGGCAAGGTGTTTGTCTTGATTTGACACTGGACATAGCACTGGGAAAGAAGAAAAATTTGGAGCCATTTGCTGTGTTCTTAGTCTGCCACACCCATTCTTTTCAGAAATCAATAAAGTGGCTGTATGTACAGGGAAAGCATTGGAGTTTAAAATAGCAGAAGAAATGGAGCTGCATTTGCAGGAGGAACTAATCTGATTCAGAAGATTTCGAATGACAAAATTCATGTAGACTTTTATGTAGCTGCTCCATAAATAATGCCTGAGCTTAATCCATTAAAGAAGAAACTAAAAAAGATTTCCAAAGCTTATTCAGAATTTCATTGACTGTGACATCCTCAAAGTTCTTGAATTATCTAAAAATGGGAATGAAAGTAAGGAAGATAAAGAAAAGGAGAACTTTCTAGAGACCAAGATAGCATCATTGGATATGTCAAGTGACCATATGACTGACAATCTGCATGCAGGTATTAACGTCATTTGTTGGCACAGACTACTGAATTTGGGTACCTTTGGGGCACATGCTTTCCTTCATAGTTCAAGTGAAGGTTTGTTACTAAAGATCGATCCATTGTTGTATAAAGAAGTAAAAACATAAGAAAGTAACAAACTGTCTAAATGTGTTGAATTGCGAAATTATTTTTTAGTGGATTAAGAGGCAACAGAGAATATTATAAGACTACATAATTTCTAAAAAAAAAAAAAGACATGCAAATGGCCAACAGGTATATGAAAAGATGCTAAACATCTTAGGCAAACGTAAATCCACAGTGAGATAACAAACCACAATGAGATAACATCTCACCTAGTTGGAATGGCTATTATCAAAAAGTCTGGCAAGGATTCAGTAAAAGGGGAACGTTCATACGCTTTTCATGGGAATATAATTAGTACCGCCATTATAGAAAACAGTATGGAAGTTCCTCAAAAAACTAAAAATAGAACAACCATACGATCCAGCAACCCCACTGCTGGTTATATATCCAAAAACAAAAGGGGGGAAATCAGTATATCAAAGAGGTATCTGCACTCTCATGTTTATTGCAGCACTATTCACAATAACCAAGATAGAGAAACAACTGAAGTGTCCATCAACAGATGAATGGATAAAGAAAATGTATATATAAACAATGGAATATTACCCACAAAAAAAGGAATGAAATCCTGTCATTTTCAGTAACATGGATGGAACTGGAGGTCATTATGTTAAGTGAAATAAGCCAGGCACAGAAAGACAAATATTACATGTTCTCACTAATATGTGGTAGCTAAAAATTGATTTCATAGAGGTGGAGAGTAGAATCATGGTTACTAGAGGACAGGAAGGGTGGGGGTAGGTAGGATGAAGAGAAGTTGGCTAAAGAGTACAAGCATACAGTCAGATAGAAGGAACAAATTCTAGCATTCAATGGCACAGTAGGAGACTACAGTTCACAACAATATATTGTATATTTCAAAATAGCTAGAGGAGAAGATGTGAAATGGCCCCAACACAAAGAAATGACAAATGTTTGAAGTAATGGATATCCTGATTACCTTGATTCGATCATTATACATTATGTGTATGTATCAAAATATCACATGTACCCCATAAATATGTACAAATATTATGTATCAATAAAAAATAAAATTCTGAATATTAAACTAAGGAAATTCTCACATAAAAGGAAGGAATAGAAAGAGGAGCAGAAAAAAAAGGCCAAAGAGGAAGATTCTGACTCCAAAGCTTAAGAGATAAAATGACAGTATGTTGAAGACCCTAGAGACATTTGAAGAATAAGAACTGGGAAAAGAATTTGTTTGTAAATAATGTAAATAATGCAGAAGTAATGAATTAATTAATTGATTAGTCAACTATTTAATTTTATTTTATTCTAGAGGTTTGGACAGAAACCTCCTCAGAAGGAAAGTAAGAAATCATCTCCCTCTCAGGACAGTAACAATTTGTGCAACATCCTTTTATAAATAGCCTTCCAATTTCAGTGTTGCGTCCAGTGATGTGAGGTCACTACTGTGCTAATTGGACGATCCAGAGATTTGCAAACTCTGAGGCGGGTATCAGATTTCATTGCACCATCTCCCAACATCCATTTTCCCCCTACAGTTAGATTTCCACAATCACTCCAGATTGCCTGTTTTGCCAATGTTCTAGAAATGCAGGGTCAGCACTGAGCACATTGCTCAAGAAGTGCCCTTAAAAATCAGAACATTGAACAGGAAAATAACTATTCCCTGCGTCTGTCCATAGAGCAGAGCCTGTGTTTGTACTCAGTTTGGGTCTGCGCTGGACGGATGGTGAGGACTCTTTCTAATAGACACTCCAGTAAACAAGGCCACGTGGGTCCTGCACTTGCACACTTGATTGTGCTGAACCTTTTTGTTGCTCCCTATAGAGTTTTATCTTTTTAACACCATCTCAGCTCAGACTTAGCACTGGATCTGGTACCTGGTAAATATTTAATAGTTTAAAATTTCAATTCTGTCAGCACATATATTTACCCTTCATCTCAGTTTCCAAACTTTTGAGAATCTGACAAGCATACTATATCAGTTAAGGATGCTTTTAGCAGCAAGTAACAGAAAACTCTGTGCTCAAAAACCTAGACAAGAAATATGGAAGTAGGCAGCCCTGGGCTCATGCTGCCGTTCAGTGATGCCGTAAGGGACCAAGTTTCCTCCCATCTTTTCACATCCGTCATCCTTAGCAAACTTGCCTTCATCCTCATGCTTTTTTGTCTCTTGGTCTCAAGATACCTATTGCCCCTATAGACATCACATGCACGTTCCAGGCAAGAACAGGGGAAAGGGAAAAAGAAAAAGTTCCATGCCAGTTAGGTCTGTCCCTTTTGCCTCAGGAAAGCAAGAACTTTCCCTGAAGCATCACTCAGCATACTCTCTTTTGCATCTTTTTAGACAAAACTGGACCACACAACCATCCCTGGACCAATTGCTGGCCCAGAGGAATAGCAGATTTGGAACAACCATGACTCATTCCCAGGGACTAAGGGTGGACCCTACCTCCCTGGAATCAAAGGACTTCTGCTACTACCCAAACAAATTTGGGTTCTATTAGCAGGAAAGGAGGGCTATGAATATTGGGTCAACAAATGCAAATGCCTGTCATGCATCCACCATGTGTATTTGAACAAGCAAGTGTTTGTACAATTGCATTCAAGGTCATCAAAGTTATGCTACTGGTAAAGAATTTAATAGTAGACCCTAAAAATGACTTGTCCTGTCCAATGAAGTTATTAACTATCTACCATGAAGCTAAATAGGAACTTTAAAACACCCTAAAATGTGTACAAGTGTGCCAATTTAGAATTTCAGGCCTGATTGCTTTGATATTCCAACTCCCAACACTTCATTTCTTCCTTTTATGTTCTGTGTCTAGCTCCCCATAAGAATATGAGTTTATTTGGAGCAATAATCATGTCTTCTCCATGTCCACATCACCCAACCTAGCACACCAGTTGACATGAGTTCAATGAATATTTATTTTTAAAATGAAAGTGCAAGTTATTGATGGATTAGACAGTATTATAAGATACTGTATTATACCAATTAGACAGCCTTGAAGATACATTTTTATGGTGCTG
>VSMD01077068.1:0-14488 GCA_008750895.1 Mirza zaza | reverse complement strand
AGAGGAAACCGATGCACACTTGTATCAGTCTGGACACAGAAACCACACTTGTTAATTTGAATAGGAGAAATTTAACCAACAATTTTTAACCAGAACAGTAGAAGGTAGTTTAGTAAGTTAACCTCATTTTTTAAAAAATAAAAGTGACTAAAACAAAACAAGAACTTTCACGGGTCCAGAAATAGCAGGCACAAAAGAGCAGCTACTAACTTTAGGTTGAGGATAAGTGAGCAATAAAGGAACTGAGGACTAAAGGATGGAAACTAGACCTCTTTGAAAAGGAACCAGAAGCCTGCTGGTGGTGAGGAAACTTGCCATAGGGCACGAGCCAGAGCCAGTCTACAGAAGCAGCGTGCCACTGTGGGAGGGTGTAGACAGGCTGCCACTGGTTGGTAGAAGCAGCCCACTGTGGTCTGAGGGTTTGGCTGCTCCAAGCTGCCAGGAAGTAGCTGCTGATGTGGAGAACGTGGCCTGAGGATACAGCTAGAGCTACCCTGTGCAGCCCCTGGGCTCCCACTGTTACTGAAAGTCGGTACTTGTCCCCAAGGCTGAATCAGTGAAAATGAAGAATGAGGAAGAGTGGCTTGAGGAAAAGGAAAGAGAAGTTTATTAATTTTCTGACAAACGAGGAGGGCAGTGGACTAGTGTCTCAAAGATTGACATCCTGCATTTAAGCAGAAATACGGGGCTTTTTAAAAGGGGGTGGGGGAGGTTTGTAGTCAGGCCTGTCCTGGCTTTGGGCTACTGTTGTTTAACTATAATTAGTGGTTTCCATAGACCTTATCTCCTGAGGAGGAAAATCTCAGACATCTCCTATGGCGGAAGATACTGGAAAACAAACACCGAAGAACATTTTTTTCTGCCCTTTCGATTGCCCTCAGGGAAGGAATGCAGGTTTTAATTCCCAAAAAAGGTGGGGGTTTTAGAGATACAACCCATCAAACAAGGTTGTTGTTTTTCCAGCCTTTACCTCGGTTACACCATCCTAAATAAACAATAATAATATAGGACCAAACCTGAAAGAGATGTATCTTCCTGCTGGCCACTCCACTGCCCTCCATTGATGAAATTTAATATTCTGCTGGCAGGTATGGGAGAAATATTAAAAGGGCTCAGCTCCAAGATCACAAAACAAGGCAAAGAAGGGTGGATTTGAAGCTGGGAGATAACAAGTTAGGCACAGTCCTGCTTGGGTTGTGTCAACCTTAAAGAATGAAATTTAGAAAATATGATTTAGTATAGAGTTTATTTGAGCCCAATAAACTTGAGGATGGCCACAGGGAACATAGATTCAAGTTGCCCTGAATATACACTCCACTTAACAACAGTTAAAAACAACAAATTAAAAACTCTTATAATAGGTGTTTAATAAATATCTTTACTTATTATATTAAATATTGCATACATCACTTGAATTTTTAAGGAAAAAAAGAAGAGGCAGTTCCTAAGTTGTTTACCAAGAATTTACATTAAAATAACATAACCTATTGATTAGCTATACATTGTTCTTTGGATCTCAAATTCCAGGAACTTGAGGATAATGGGTAAGGATGCTAGTCTGGAACAAAATGCCTTTAAACAATTGCCCCCAGGCATGGGGGCATGACTGAAATCCCAAGCTCTTGTCTTTCTCGACCTGATAAATTTTGAATACCTCACATAGCTCAGACTGTTCTGAGCCATTTTTCTTTTCTAAGTGGTATGCATAGCCCTGACCCAATCACTGACCAGGGGAAAGAAGATTCTGATTATCTGAGCCCAGGACAGGTTCATGCAAGGCTCATTCCTGTGGTCAAGCAAAGAGCAAGGAAAGCAGCTCTACCTGTACTACACATGGATTTGTAACAGAGGTAAATGTTGGAAAAAGGGCAAGTAAAAAGGAAATGTTTTATGAGTTGTCTCTCTAAAACCCCATGCAGGTAAAACCTGCATTCCTGCCCCAAAGCAAGTAAGCATAGAGGTAGGAAAATATTCTTTGCTGTTTGTTTTCTATTAATAGTATCTTAAACTACAGGAGATGGCTCAACAGAATTATCCAACAAAGGTTACCAGATCATCTTCACTGGAGATAAGATCAACTAACTATAGTTAAACAACAGTAGCCCGAAGCCATGACATGTTGACACTGGTCACATAGGCCCAACCCCAACCACGGAAAGCCTCCCTTTAAAAAGCCCCGTATTTCTGCTTAAAGGCAGGATGGCAGTGTTTTGAGACACTGGTCTGCCACCCTCCTCATTTGTCAGTAAATTAATAAACTTCTCTTTCTTTTTCTTCAAACCGCTTGTCCTCATTCTTCATTCTCACTGTTTTGGCCTTGGGGACAGGTACCAAACGTTTGGTAACAAAATTGCTTCTCCATAGAAAAGATGGATTCTTCTACCAGAAGAAAGGAAAGAACATTAGGCAAAGAAAAACAATAGATATCCTATGACGTTATATGTTGACCTTAAAATATCTAATTCCATTTGAGGTTGTTAGGACAAAAAGGGGAAAATAAACCCTTCCTTTAAGACTAATAAAAGTGTATTCATTCATTCATTTGAGAGATATTTATTAAACACCTATTATAAGAGAAGAACATCCTTACCAGTCCTGAACTACTGGCATCTTTTTGGACACAGGCAAAATTAGGTGGTCTAGAAATAAAAAGGAAGTCATAAAAATGGTGGAGATGAGAAAATAGTACCTTTATTTAATGATTAAAATGCCCTAAGAAATATGTATATGATCTTGTAGCTAAGTTTTTAAATACTACTCATGATCAAATTGGAATGAGACAGTATGGTCTAGCAGTTAAGAGCACCAACTATGAAAAAAAAAAAAGAGCACCAACTATGGCACAAGACTGCCTGCATTCAAATTCAGCTCTCCTACAAAGTGACATTGGACAAAAAAACTGGTAACTTGTGTCCAAGTTTCCCTATATGTAAAATGTAAACAATATTACCTACCTCATAGGATTGTTGGGAAGATTAAATAAGCTGACATCTGTAAAGCTCTTAGAATAGTGCCTGGCAAGTATTTAGCACTATATGCCTATAGCTTATTATTATTAATTGGTTTTATAGCCATTATGATGAATCGATTATAACTGTGATATCAAACACTCCATTAGCTAATTTGAAATCCCTGGATTTCCAAAATAAGAAAAAAAAATGTAAAAACCATCTGACTGCTATATATATGTTACCACCCTCAAAAGAGGCCATTCTATAGGAAAAAAGTGTATTTTCACTACCTTATGATATTGAAGTAGCCTCTTCATGAACATAAAATCATAGATTTCATGGAACTGAAAAACAAAACAAAAACGTGTTCTTGGCATTATTCCACAGCATACAAAAGAAGATACAAATCTTTATAATCCTTAAATGTTTATAAAATTGTTTGAAAATACAAAAATCTTCCCTGAAAACCAATTTGTATACATATGTTTTGTCCAAAGAATGTTTTCTTCATAGAGTACTTGTAGGATTTTTCTTTTTCCCTTTTAAAAGGGAACTGCCTCTGTAAAACCAATGTTTGAAAATCACACCAGGACATTCCGAGCAAGAGATTTGCTCCACCTCCGTCTGACACAGAGAAACCCTTTCTTAATGAGGACGCTGGCACTGACTATGGACTTCTGAGGCCTTCCTATGGTGACACAGTCTGCAACATTAGTGATAAACTGAAGTCTGAGATATCAGGTACCTTAGCAAGTCCTCATCAGTGAATGTTAAGGTGTCAGGGCAGAGTGGTCACAAAAAGAAGAAATTATATTTCTTTTCCTTTTAGAAATAGGGCTGTGTTCTTTAACAACTCTTATGATAGAGTTACAGGACTATACACAGTATTCATACTTGAGTATCCACTTGAAAAGAAGTGGAGGCCAGGCGCGGTGGCTCACGCCTGTAATCCTAGCACTCTGGGAGGCCGAGGAGGGTGGATTGCTTGAGGTCAGGAGTTTGAAACCAGCCTGAGCAAGAGTGAGACCCCATCTCTATTATAAATAGAAAGAAATTAATTGGCCAACTAAAAATATATAGAAAAAATTAGCCGGACATGGTGGCGCATGCCTGTAGTCCCAGCTACTTGGGAGGCTGAGGCAGCAGGATTGCTTGAGCCCAGGAGTTTGAGGTTGCTGTGAGCTAGGCTGATGACACGGCACTTACTCTAGCCTGGGCAACAAAGTGAGACCCTGTCTCAAAAAAAAAGAAAAGAAAAGAAAAAAGGTGGAAACAAGAGAAAACACCTTACAAAGTACATACATTTGGAACTTACCCTAAATCATCATAGTGTGTACACACATGCACATATATATACATATTCATATTCATGTCCATATGCACACACACTCACTGAACATTCTAAATCATAAGTACTGGATTAAGTAAAAATTGTGATATGATACAATAGAAGTTTTTGCATGTAATAGGAGATTAAATATTTTAATTACAACATTGTTCTGATTCGTACAAATAAGTTTAAGAAATACAACTTAGAACTGGCATTTTCAATCTGGTCTATAATCACACATTAAAAGGTATCAAATTCAGGACTCTATCAATGAAGATTTAGTTACAGCAACATTTTATTGAAGACATTATTACCAAAGGTAAAAGAAACACATGTGGGGCAGAGAGGAGTTATTCTCCTTGTCAAGTTTTAAGGAGGGCTACCATGTTTCCCTGAAACGCCCTGTTTCTTTATTAGATGAAATGAGGACAATGATAGCCACCTCTTAGCTTCGTTGGAAGATTAAATGAAACTATGTATATTTCGAAGCCCAACACACAGAGGCTGGCATTGATTAGTGCTGATAAATAGTATTTTCCCTCCTGCCCTGGAGATCACTCAAGGACTTAGGGATTTGAAACCATAGCCTTGTGCTTAATTAAGCAAAAGGGCTTTGGGGTATGGGTCTAAAAGATACAGAAATTGGAGCCCAGAAATACTCTACTGGCATAGAGTCTACCACCACCTCCCCGTGCACCTGCAGAGCAGCTCTGAGAAGAACTTTGGTTTAGCAATCTCCTAAGGACATCAACTCTGTAATTCCAGAGGACCAATTAACAGGCTTTGTCTGAATTCTGTATAGACCAATCATTCTTATAATTTCGGGTTTTTTTTTTGTTGTTGTTTTGCTTTTTGTTTTGTTTTTATTTTTGTTTTTTGGGTTTTTTTGGTTTGGTTTTTTGAGACAGGGTATTTGCTCTGTTGCCCAGGCTAGAGTGCAGTGGTATCATCATAGCTCACTGTAACCTCAAACTCCTAGTCTCAAGCAATCCTTCTGCCTCAGATTCCTGAGTAGCTGAGAGTATAGGCATGGGCCACCAGGGCTAATTTTTCTATTTTTTGTAGTGATAGGGTTATGCTATTGCCCAGACTTGTCCCAAACTCTTAACCTCGAGCAATCCTCCTGCCTCAGCCTCCTAAAGTGCTAGGATTATAGGCCTGAGCCACCATGCCTGGTCCATTCCTACAACTTGTGAATGTGTAAAAGGGATTCATATTATCTTTCACTCACATGATTATCCTATTACTTATACATGAATAAGACACTTCCAGATTTCTTAAGCAAATAAATCATTCTATGGTTGTGAAAGAATGTAAAAATTTTAAAGACTAAGTTGGGAAGTAATTAAAGCAAGATTCCAAAATTGAACATTGAAATTTGTTCCTTGGTCTCTGAAAACATAATTAATAAGCATAAAATAGATCTGGACTATTTTTAGACCAAAAAAATGACAAATATAGTCGTGTGTCATTTAATATCAAGGGCATGTTCTGAGAAAGGCATACTTAGGCAATTTCATCATTGTGCCAACATTATAGAGTGTACTTATATAAATCTGGCTGGTATAGCACCTACATACCTAGGCTGTATGGTGCAGCCTATGGCTCCTAGCTACAAACCTGTGCATCATGTTACTGTAATGCTGCATGCAGTCCCCAGCCCCCTGGGCCATGGACCAGTAACCAATCTGTGGCTTATTAGGAACCGGGTCCCACAGCAGGAGGTGAGTGGCCAGTGATCGAGCAAAGCTTCGCCTGTGTTTACAGCTGCTCCCCATCGCTCACATCACCGCCTGGGCTCCGCCTCCTGTCAGATCAGTGGCCCCATTAGACCCTGCACTATGGCGAGTTGTGTAATTATTTCATTATATATTACAATGTAATAATAAGAGGAAAAAAAAGTGCGCAATAAATGTAATGCTCTCAAATCATCCCGAAACCATCCCCCACCCCTGGTCCGTGGAAGAATTGTTTTCCATGAAACCAGTCCCTGGTGTCAAAAAGGTTGGGGACTGCTACTGTGCTGAATGCATAGGCAATGGCAATACAATGGCAAGTATTTTTGTATCTAAGCATAGAAAATGTAATGCATTGATGTCATAATGGCTATAGGAATTTTTTAGTTCCATTATATTATAATATTATGAGATTACCATCCGGTATGCAGCCATCGTTGACCAAAACGTCGTTACGCAGCACATGCTGTCCTAGCGATGGCCACATGATCCAGTGATGGCCACTGAGCTGTAAAGGGAAGTCTGCTTGCCAGTTTCTGAAAAAGATTTTGCTTCCTAACAAAAAGAGGGGGAAAAAATCCACCTCTCCCACTTCCTTTCTGTCTTTGGAGCTGAACCACAAAAACCTGAAGATTAAAAACATCCCATACCTGAGGATGGTAGATCAGAAGAATAGAAAGCCCTTGGGACCTTCGTCTATGAGCTTTGAGCTAACCCTTGGGACTGCCCACCTTTAGCCTGCTTATTCCATGAGATTACTTACACCTTTATGTCATGTATTTGGAGTCAAGTGCAGTCAAGTGCATCCTGAACATACCACTACTTTTTTCCTGTATTTTCCATCTACCCCACTGAGCTGAGCTCCAGAGAGCAAGAGATTGGCCTATTTTTCTCATTGCCATGTCCCCAGGTCTTAAAACATAGTCAGAGTGTTAAAACATAGCCATAGGCATATAGTGAATTTGTGATAAACATTTGTTGAATGAATGAATCCCAAGTGATCTTCGTTGGCTCTCTACTTCTGTAGAATAAAGTCCAAAAGGCCAACCTGGTGTTTAAGGCCCTCCATGATCTGGCCCCAGCCCATCTTTCAAGCCTTATCTTTACCTTCACATGCCCTACAGCTTCAGGAAATCCGGACTATCTCCTATCCTCCCAAACACCCTGTCAGACTAGGTCATTCATAAGAAATAGAAATTCATTTCTCATCGTTCTGAAGGCTGGGAAGTCCAAGATCAAGGCACCAGCAGGTCTGGTTGTCTGGTGAGGGCTGCATCCTCCAGAGGGGAGGAATGCTGCGTCCTCACCTGGCAGAAGGCAGAAGAACGAGCCAGCCAGGCCTGTGTGAAGCCTCTTTCATTAGGGCTCAATCCCATTCAAGACAGAGAAGCCCTTTGGGCCTAATCACCTCTTAAAGGCCCCATCTCTTAATACTGTCTGTCACATTGGCAACACCTGAAGTTTGGAGGGGACACATTCAAGCCATAGCACATGCCCCTGTTTTATTGATGTAGCACTTTGGCTTCATGGACTGGCATGTACTCCTCCTCCACCAACTCTACACTTTTCTCTCATTCTTTTTTTTTTTTTTTTTTTTTTGAGACAGAGTCTCACTTTGTTGCCCAGGCTAGAGTGAGTGCCGTGGCATCAGCCTAGCTCACAGCAACCTCAAACTCCTGGGCTCGAGCAATCCTGCTGCCTCAGCCTCCCGAGTAGTTGTGACTACAGGCATGTGCCACCATGCCCGGCTAATTTTTTCTATATATATTAGTTGGACAATTAATTTCTTTCTATTTATAGTAGAGACAGGGTCTCGCTCTTGCTCAGGCTGGTTTCGAACTCCTGACCTCGAGCAATCTACCCTCCTCGGCCTCCCAGAGTGCTAGGATTATAGGCGTGAGCCACCATGCCCCGCCGTCTCTCATTCTTTAAGCTCCAGATCTTCTCCCAGAGCACTTTCGCTGATACCTTCCAGGTATAAATACCTTTTCTATTCTGTGTCCCCTTCTCTTTGGTGCCACGTATCGCTTTTATGCATTTACGATCATTAACTTGGTGTGCTCATCTCTATTAGATTTTAAGCTCCTTGAGGCTAGGAAATTCACCCAAGAAACAAATATAATATTATATAATGCTTTTACCCCAGTAGGTACCTAATACATTTTGGTTTGTGAGTGGAGAATAAATAGTATTAAAGCAAGCCTATTTAAAATGTCCATTTTAAAAGTACTTTAGACCCAGCGATTGGTGCAGACTCTCATGGAAGCCATGGTCTTAATGCATTGCAGGAGGGAAAAGAAAGGAGGGAAGGAGACTTGTTGGGAGTGTGGGGAGCAAGCACAGATGCCTTTTCTCTTGCCGATGATAGCAAAGTTCTTAATGAAAGATGATCCCAATCGATACAGCCAGACAGCTGATTTATATAATGGCATCAGGCTGAAGGAGTGGGCTTTCTCTGCACAGTGCCGTGCAAAGGGGGAAAGGCTACCATACTGGAATAACCAGGGGACACCACAGGTAGACATGTGGATGGCAGTTGGTGGTCGTCAATATGTTCCCCCAGCTGCAAGCCACAGGGGAGCTCCAGAGAGCAGCCCGGGTGAGGCTGGATGCTGAAGGCGGACGGTAGGGCTAGCGCCACCGCTGTGCTTTGGCTGCTGCTGCTGCTGCCACTGGGCAGATGCCGCAGTGAGGGGTCTGGCCGCGCTGAGTGCTCTCAGGAGCCTGGGTTGTGGCTCGGGAATGAGAAGTTAAAGAGAGTGAGGACTGGGAGGGAGGTGGGCAGGACTCACCCAGGAGCTGCAGAGCCAAGCAAGAAATCCAGGGAGCCAAAGGAGAGGAAGAGTGAGCTTGAGCTGAGAGAATCAACGCCAAGTGGCACTGGAGGAAATGTCATCATTGGTAAAGGAGGACTTGGAGAAGAAACTGTTCAAGCCACTCTCTCAGAATCTGTACGAGTTTATCGAAATAGAGTTCTCGGTTCAAGACAGGTATTACCTCTGTGTGTCAGGTAATCTGTTCTTTCTGTTGCCGTTTCAAAAAGCAAATCGCCCAAAGATGCTTGGGTGACAGAGGGAGATTTTTTAAGATTTTATTTTCCTGTACAGCACCTGTGTCTTCTTGTGACAGAGCTTAACTATGCCAAGTGTAAGAATTTGGATTCTACGGATTTTTTTTTTTAAAGTGTTAAAGATGAAAAAAAAAAGAACAAAATATTGTACTGAGAATATTTTGGTTAATTGTTCAGAAATGAAACTGGATATGTACTTCTCCTGATTGGATTATTTTGTCTCCAGTCTTTTATTTAATTCATGCGTGGCATGCAATTTTATTGTGTAAGAACTCATTTTTAAAAATGCAACAGAGAGCTCTCTGTGTATTTCTAAATTCATGGGAGAATTGAGTTATACAGCTCTATTTGCAATCAGTCTGGGTAACTGGGGTTCTCCCTTTTCATTCCCAGAGAGAAACAAAACCTTAGATTTCCTTCTGAGGGCTTAGACTTCCTGGTGGTTTATTTTGAAAACAGAAATGATCTTTTAAAATTTCTTTCTCTTATAAGCAGTATGCTCACAAAAACAATACTGTAATGATAGAAATTTTGTTTATGAAAATGGAACTTTAAGGATAAGAGGATGTTCTCTAAACTAACTAAAATAGAGGTTTTTCCTTTATGCTTCCACAATTCATGAAAATTGTCCAAAGCTACAAATAGGCTTTTGCACCTAATTACAATTTGCCTAACCTGTGATTTTTGTGCTGAATTTAGACTGAAATGCTCATGCCATTATTGAATTTAATATACAGCACTCCCTTTTCCCAATCCATGCCTTTTAATACTTTTCATGGGCTTAGGAGGAAAGAGCTTGGAAATTTTTAAGTGTCCATTGTGAACTTGTCTGTTTAAGGCCCACACCTATTTTCAGAAAACAACTTGTTATAATTCCCTTTCTGATAATTGGCGTAGGACTTTCTAAAGGTGTCAAGAGGGAGTACTTTAAGGGAAGTAGAACATCTTTCAAGAGAGTGCTAAGAATTCTTTAAAACTGTATTATTTCTAATAAATATGGTAACATTTACCCAATAATAAGAATAATAATATTTATCTAACAGAAATTGCTCTATAACTACAAAGTGTGGAGACTTGGCATGTCAGCAATGTAAAAAACTTAATGGGTCCAGGGAAAAGAAATTAAATTATGGAAAAAAGTCAATTAACAGTTTAAGAAATTATTTTGTATCTTAACCATCAAATCACTGTATCTTAAAGTATTTTTACTTAATATATTAGAAGAAGATGCTTATTCCAACATTAGAATTTAATAATTTTGTACTTATTGTAATCTTCACTTTATAAAGCTAATTTCTGTTGTGTAACATTAGTATACAAGTATTTTTAAAGAAAAACTTATTTTTAAAAATCACAAAAGTTTATATACCTAATTAACCAAATATATCTTAGTGCCTCCCTCAAAATTATGTAATTAACTAAATTTGTTCTACTTGACATGGAAAAAAAAAGTCTCCTAGACTTAAATGTTTGGAAATAATTCAATGATTCTGTCATGGAAGAAGCGAGGAAAAAACAAGGTCTTCTCAGAGATGAAGAAGAGAAGACAATATTGCGATATTCCAGATACAAGTTAACATTTTAAGCCGTATTAGTTCAGTAACTTTTCACAATTCTCTTCTATATCATAGCCATCAGTTTGAGAGCACTTTCCCCAAATGTAACATGTTTTTATGACAGTTGCAAATACATTTTGACAGAATAGTGATTTAAGATAAGTCAGCGTGATGCTTAACACTCCTAAATCTTTGACCACACTTTATTCAGAAATTTTTCATTTATATAAATCAAACAGATCACATCATTTTCAGGGCAAGTAACTCCATACTTTGAGTATTGGCTGCCTTCAGGGAGTGGAGCCACATAGTTTTGATTTCCTCTTTAACCCTACATCCAGCAGTTGTAGATTTGTGAGACTCATGAGTCCAGTGTAGCCAGATGTATTTTTCAAATTCATGAAATTATGTTTAAATATGGTTAAACTTTCTATTCATCTGAACAGACTCTGTCTTTTACAGGCATCTCACAACCAGAGGATTGTGATTTACTGTTAAATCTTGATGTTTACCTGGTCGATGTCAAAATCAGATGTAGAAAACTCAGTTTCTCTCTCTGTAGTTTGCTAGGAGGTACATTGCAGATTTCCTGGGACCTCAGTCCCCTTCCTCCCCTCAGGGTTTGCTTGGTCATTTCTCCCTGGGATTAGCTTCCCCTAGCCTAGAACATCATTGTCACTGGCATTTAAAAGCAGCCTCTTCTTATGAAGGAGGGAAGAGTTCTCTTATATGCAAGCCCTAGAAAGGAATAAGTCACGTGTACAATGAAGAGTGTGCAAATGACCTAAAGAAATTCTGAAAGTCTTGAAATAGCATAGTCAAGCATTAGCCAGAATTGAATGAAAAGTAACAGGGCATGGTGAAACAGACCTTGGAATGCTTGTACAGATCTGGAGTAAAACCTGGCCCACCTACTGGCTAAGAAATTTGGAGAAAGATAATTAGCTTCCTTAGGCCTCAGTGTTGTCATTTCTGAAACAGAAATATAAAAACACCTATATCTGCATACAGTGCTCCCTGGTTAAATCCTTACCAGACAGGATAAATTATGTTCCAAATAAATAAAATATAAAAGTTATGCTTTTGAAACATATAGGAAAAATATATTTATTATAAAAATATATGCTGGAATATATGTGTACATGCATATATACTGTAAATATATACTTATAGTAAAAATATAAGTATATCTTTAATATATAAAGACATGATATATTGTATATTATATAAATTAAAAGTCATATGTATATTTAGATATATTTTTAAGTATTCTCATATCTTTCGAAAAACATTTTCCATTCATAGATACTTATCTAAAAATAAATGACATTTGCTAGAACTGTAAAAATATTAATAGTATGCGTAAGTTCTCTACATGTATTACTTTTTGATGCCAGAACAGAACTACTCTGTAAACCAAAGAATCTAATAATTTTGTCAAATCACTTTACAATAAGAATGTTAACAATAAGAATATTAAATAAGAATCAGTTAACAAGAAAGAGAGATTGCTAAAAGCAATTTAAAAGGCTTCATTTGAAACCACTGCTGCTAAATTGTGAATTCCCAGTATCTTAATGACAGCATAAACTAGAATTTGTTTTTAAGTTTTCATTTCAGTGGATAATAGTATTGTCTGGTGAGAGATTAGTTTAATTTTTTCAGCTCTAAATTGAGGACAAATTATTCTAGTACATAGTGTTTTGTAAGAATAAAAAGTTGGTAATGCTTTGAAAAGTTTTTATACAATAAAAACTGTTGTTGATAATATTAAATAGTAGGCTGGGTGTGGTGGCTCACGCCTGTAATCCTAGCTCTCTGGGAGGCCAAGGCGGGAGGATCGTTCAAGATAAGGAGTTCAAAACCAGCCTGAGCAAGAGTGAAACCCCGTCTCTACTAAAAATAGAAAGAAATTAATTGGCCAACTAAAAATATATAGAAAAAATTAGCCGGGCATGGTGGCGCATACCTGTAGTCCCAGCTACTCGGGAGGCCAAGGCAGGAGGATTGCTTGAGCCCGGGAGTTTGAGGTTGCTGTGAGCTAGGCTGACACCATGGCACTCTAGCCAGGGCAACAGTGAGACTCTGTCTCAAATAATAATAATAATATTAAATAGTAGAATAAAAACTGCATAGGCCAAAATATATCCAAACAGGTATACATATGTTCTGAAAATAGTGCTAAACATAGTTTATTAATATATACATATTCTTTATTTTTCAAGTTGCAGATTTACTCAAAGCTGTTCTGATGTATAATCATTTAACATCTTCCCTTTCATGAGCTATAATATTTCCTTTAATAAATATTAATACACTTGGTTCTGCAACAATAGGAATCTTGTGCTCAAAAAGAAAACATAAGAGAATTCTAATTCGACTGCATTTATTATTCTCCATTTCTAAAAATTATGAAAACAAAGTACAGGATTGATTTAGAAATTGATTTCTAAAATTGATTTTGTTGTAAATATCATAAAATTTACCACAAAACTTAGTTACAATCAGGAATGTGAGTTGGGGAACAAAGCTTGAATACCAAAGTAGATTTTATACTTTAAAATTCATGCTCTTTATCTTCTAAATGCAGAAAAAACACAGTTCATTATTTTTGCTTAATTCTTTGTCTCTTTCTCTCTCTCTCTCTCTCACACACACACATACACACACACGCACACAAGGCAAGTGCATTTGTGGAATATCACTAAATGTCTCTAAGAGGGGATTTAAACAAAATATTCTGACTCTCCAAATCAGGACACTTGTAGATGGGGACTACAATATGGAAATGCTGACATTCCTATTTGGGTTCTCTTGTTACCTTGCATTTATTGTGACTTAGCTTTTAGTTCTAAAGGGGCCAAGAGTTTGGATTTTAGAGTTAGAATATTGTCATTATCTCTAAAACCAACGATCTACAACATCATCATCAATTAGTAGCTCATGAGACAGATTTTCCCAGTGGCTAATCTACTACTTTGGAGATATAAATGTGGAAATCAAGATGTCCTGCCAGTTCTAAGCTCTAAGCCACATCATCTGTAGAGCGAATGGAAACTTTATAGCAGAGCTTTGACGGAGAAAAAAGATTAAAAATTTGTCATTATTAAAATGACATTCTTGATGGTGGGATGGAAGGGATGGTTATAAGGCATGTCTACAGAGTGCCAGGAACAAAATCTACTTAATGACTTTATGTGGTTCCTTTTAATCTTCAAGACAACTTCATGAGATAGATAAAATTCCTGTTTTTCAGATGAGGAAAACATGGGTCACAAGAAGTTAAGTAACTACCCCAAAGTCACAGGTAGTAAATCTAATTCTTTGCCACACTGCTGCTAACCAGTAAGAATAGCTGAATTTCTTAACATATGTGCCAGGTGCTCTGGTAAGTCCTTCACATATATCATCATAGTAGCCACTTCTTATGAATGATAAAATCAAGGATTGCAGTGGCTGAGTAACTTGCCCAAGATCACCAACAAATAAGTGACAAGCGGAGCCTTTAAATACTGGTTCACTTCTGTCTGACCACTGTGCTGTATGGCTTTCAGTGGGTACACAGAGAATGTGCTAGATTGGACCTCATAAAACCAAACCTTGCATAAGTCTCATTGAATTCCCTCTTTGTTTCTTTGGTGCTTCTGTTCATATAAAACCACTTTCTTTCTCTTCCATTCTATCCTATTTCTATAAATACAGCAATAACTCACGTCCTAACTTGCTTGTAGCTAGTCATTTTCATATTAAAGACATTTAGTGCAGCCCAAAATTTGATTTTATAAAAATATTTCTAGAAAAAAATATTATTTGAAAATTACTCTTTGCTGGGTACAGTGGCTCAT